>PVLD010024791.1:0-24829 GCA_004027595.1 Dinomys branickii
TTTCCCACGTCTCGCCCCGGCAGCCTGGTCCGCCCTACCACATCTCCCCCGGCATCTCAGAGAAATACGCCCAGTTTAAACTTCCCAGCCGAGGTTCCGGCATTCACGCTCACCAAGTCTGTCTCGAGCTGGTGGTGTTTATTAAGGAGGTTCGCTCCCTTGCTGCTCACCCGGTCGCCATCTTCCCCGGATCTCAGTATCAAATTTTTAAATTAAAAAAAATTCAGTATAATTTCACCTGATAATTATTTATAATCATGGTAATTAGCAACTTGAGGTTACCAAGAAATTAAACCATCTAACATACCAGACATTTTATATTCTTCAGTCACAAAGGCAAAGACCCCTTGAGGAAAGCTCAAGTGTTGAGAATCTATACACCTGAGCTTGGTTCCAGCTTCACTCTAGATTATGCCAGCTCACTTCTCCATTTTAATATGTTAATGAGCAGGTTTGGACTGGATGGACTTCTAAGATCTCTTGCAGCTGTTATATGTTGAAAAAATGAGAGTTTTATCTTATAGTGTTAAGTTTTCCCATAGTGGGAAGTAAGATAAACCAAATACTGTTATTCGTCTTGCGATCTATAAGAAGAGCACATTGTTAGTTTTTTTTTTCTACCTGTCAATAATTTGAAGATGATGGGGAGCATATTTTGAGTTTGTCTGTTCCAGCATCAGTCCTATTGTTGAGGAAGGACTCTCAATCCCATGGTGCTCAGGTCATAATGCAGACTGTCCCTTCCCACAGCAGTAATTGGGTCCAGGGGTAACTTTGGCCAGTTAGGGTCTTCTGTGAGTGATACATGGAAGTTATGAGATAGCATTTCCTTTGGGGGCTGCTAACCTGGAAAAATGTAAATTTGAAGCTTCTTCTGGTCATTGCTATGGAAACATGACTACAGACTCAGAATTCAAAACTAAGTCATTGACATTCATAAGGACCGTACTGCAAGAAGGAAGGAAGTGAGGGGCTGGGGCTGGGTGTAGGGACCATGACACCTACATTTCATAGCATACCACAGAGGTAGGCATTTTTATAACTGAGTAGGCTACTGGACGTCACCAAGATTTACCTCGTGGCAGCACAGTAAGAGGGTTTTCCCAACGCAGAGGTAAGAAAGAAGAAGCATTTCATGTCCTCAGTGGAGAGAGAGTCACACATGAATCAGCAGGTCCCATGGAGGCCATTTAAGGGTGCAACAAGGACTTGGAGGAATGAACAGTGGTTGCTATATTACATATTGTTCTCTTCAGTGAAGATTCCCATTATTCTGTTTTGAAACCCTGTATCATTTCTATTGTTTTTGCTTTGTTTTTGTCTATGTTGTTGTTATTTCATTATTTTCTAAATTCTCTTTATAATAATTTGGAGGAAGTCTCAGGATGATCTCTGTGTCTGCTGAAGTCGATGGCCTTTACAATATGTGAGACGAAAGTCATCCCATTAGAAAGAGGCTGCTTGCCTTGCCACCGTGTTCTTCACCATATGGAAACATCCGGGTAAAGTTGGACAGAACGAAGCCCAGAAGACACTGAGAAGAGCAAGCATGACTGGCAGGAGGCCAGGCTCTGCCTGAGAATATCACTGGAGGCCCACGTCCTTCTGGGGATGTTCTCTGAGGTGCCCGCATTGCCATTTGTGCGGACCAAATTCCCTTCTTGTTTAAACTATTTAAATTCCTCTTTCTGCCCAGTTGTATTTTAACTTTGAGACAGGGCCAAGTGCCAGATTGCTAAGTTGCTCAGGCATAGTTGAACTTGGGATCTTCCTGCCTTAGCCTCGGAGGCTGGGGTTGCAGGTATGCATCAGCGTGCCTAGCTCCCCAGCCTGATTTCCAGTCTAGCACTTTTCCTGGAGTTCCCAGACTTGTATATCTATCTACCTATTGGATATTTCCCCAGAGTTCCTCACAGTCATTTCAAAATAAACATGTGTACAACAGCATTGATCTTTCTCCTAAAACCTGTTCCAATCACCTTCTTCCATATCTTCATATAGAGCAATTCCTCCATTTTCACATGCCAAGATTTTTCCTCTCATTTCCAAATCTTGTTAGCTTCACCTTAAAATATAGCTAGAATCTGATCACTTTTATTCCTCTGGGTCAAGAAATTCTCTTATGAAAAAGCTTTCAGTGGCTCCCTGAACCCCCATCCTTCCACCACTCTTGCTCCTGGAAACCTCTTCTCAAACACAGTAACCAGACCGTTTCTTCTAAAACAAATGGAAGCTGAACTTTGTCACCTCCCTGCTGAAATCCTATAGTGGGTTTCTATCTCACTGGGATAAAAGTGGAAGCCTTTAAAGTGGCTCCAAGGCCATTCTTGACCTGGGCCTCTGTTACTATGAGCTTATTTGCTATCATTCTTCCCAATTACTCCTCCACTCACTGCAGTCGTGCTGAGCTTTGAACATCCCAGGCACATTCTCATTCCGGATTCTTGGTGCTGCTGTTTCTTCTGCCTGGACTGCTGCATACCCAGAAAGCCACACAGATCCCACCTTCACTTCTCTTCCTATAGAAAGGGCTGCAGAGCAAATGTTTCACGAGTTGTCATCAGAAGACGTCTGTCACACTCCCTCAACTTTGAGGTTGTAGTACAAAAGCGGCCGCAGACAATACTTACACGAGTATGGCTGAGTGTGGCTGCGCTCCAGGAACACTTTACGGACACTACAGTTTGAATTTGCAATTTTCATGTGAAATATGTCTTGTTTTTTTTCCAACCATTTTGAAAATGTGACATATACTTAATTTTCTTTCTCTATTTAAACCAGTGACAGGCTGGATTTGGCCTATGGGCCATTGTTTGCTGACAGGAACCTGAACTCTGACTAAATGTCCTGCTCTAACCATGCTGTGTGACTGTCTACCTTTTATTTCCTGTTTCCACTGCTGTATTTTTCCATATCACTCACCATCTTCTCATATAATGTATCTTTCACTTATTCCTTGCTCTTTTTTATTGCCGTATTCTACTTTCTCAGAGCAAGGACGTGCTCACAGCTGGTGCTCAGTAAGTGTGAGCTGAGGAACACGGGTGAGTAAATAAGTGCAAACACGAGAGTTGTGCTCTGCGCAGCGGTGTCTTCCATGGAATATTTCCAGGCTGCCGCACCTGGAAGTGATTCCCTTCTTTGGATTCCTACTACTTCCTCTTCTTTGTTTTCTCGTGAATAGAGGAAGAGACAGGCAACTTTGGATGGTGAGTCTTTGAGATGCCGAGGTCTCGACACTCAGTCTCTTCTGCAGGCTACCGGATGATGCCGGCATGTTTTACTCGTGTGGTGTGCGTGCAAATGGAGAGTTTAATCATTGCTTTCAACATGGAATGAATTTATGATTCAGCTCAGGTCACAGAGCCAGCAAGGAATCTATTCTAATCAGATTTCTGTTACTTGACAAAATACCCAAGAAAATTAACAAGGAGGAAAGATTTCTTCTGGCTCACGTCTTTAGAAGTTTTCCTCTATGGCGGGCTGGCTCCTCTGCATCTGAGCCTATGGGGCAGCGGGACATCCCTGGGAAAGGGTGTGGTTGAGAGAAGCTGCTCACTTTATAGCAGCCAGGAAGCAGAAAGGGGCAGCCAGACAGGAAGTGACGGGGGACAAGATGGTCCACAAGGTTGTGCCCCTGAGTCTGGCCTCCTTCCACTGGGTACAACAGTCTCTGTTCCCGTCATGTCCAAACTGCCCTTTAAATTATGACTGCATCTACCCCTAAGAGCAGGTTAATCTACTCATAAAGTCAGGGCCCTTATGAGTCAGTCACTTCCTAAACCACCCCCCCAACATTGGGGACCTGGGTTTCAATCCATGAGCCTTTGGGGGCAGATTCCAGATCCAAACTACAGCAGAACATGAACTCAGAGCATGCCAGGGGCCGCTAGAATTGTGATGCCTCTTATATTAAACAAGGGATATGAGAGAACTTGGTAAATTTTAAAGCCACATACAAATGTGGCTTCAAATGAACATTGTGAAAAGTTTGTATTATTGGAACTGGAACTCAAAGCACTAAGAACAGCCACTGGTAGAAGAGGATCACAAGGGCAAATAGGGAGATTCCCAAGGATAGATGAATCCATAAAAGCTCAAGGATTAACCTAAAACATGGATGAGGGACGGAACACGTGGCCATTGGACAGTTTACCTCAGCCTCTTCCGAGTCAGCAATCTGACTGCAGAGTTGTTTTTGGATGCTCTAAGCTCAGATAGTGGGTGATGACTTGGTATCTCTGTCTCTAATGTCTCTCCCGCCTGCCACATGTACACAATACCTCTGACCAACAAGGAGCAGGAGCCAAGGATGAGTCAGTGAAGAAAAACAAGATAAAATGAGTGCCATTCCTCCCGGCCACACGAACAGGATCCTAGGGTGTCCAAACGCAGCTCCATATTCATAAGTGATTTCTGAGGTCAGCACTCATACAAGTATCAGAATAGTAATGCATGGTCACAGTAGTTTGAGCATAATATAACTTTAGACCTGTTTTAAGAGGAAGAAAAAAATTAAAATACTTTAAAAGGGTATAAAATGAATAGCAAATCTCCAGAATGAATCCAGAATGAATTTTTGTCATGAGATCAAAAGATGACCACATTAAAATACCATTGTATATTTTGTGTCCTGACAGTAGTGACTTATTCACAGAGGAAGAAAAAAATGTTTTTCGTTCTCTGACATGAGAAACATGGAAAAACTTTTCAATTAGGTGACAGCTATGTAACCCTCCTATCGTCTGCTACAGCCCTGACTTACTGTGTTCCTGACCTCCAAGGAATTCTTGTCACAAACCGTCCTCATCCTGCCCTGGTCTTCTGCGGAGGACCTCTCCCTCTTCCACTCCTGTGCCATCTTTAGTCACTGAGATCTGCCTGGCACAGGTCTGGACTAGTAGAACCATTCAGTGTACAAATGGATCAATAGAAACATCCATGAAAATAGTTCCTAATACTTCCTGATTATGTCCATATTTTCTCCAGAATCAAAATTCTTTTTAATTTAATACTTTTCAGGAGGTAAGGGCAAGGCAATCCGACTAAGTTAATTCAAAAGGAGTGCATTCATGATGGAAAATCCATGAACCCTTGGGAAGTGTTTGCATTGTTAAAGAGAATGGCTGATAACCTGAGTGAGTATCATAGTCACAGAATTTTGGGGGAAAGGAACAAAGTGGGACTCCAAGAGAACAGGCCAGCTTGGGAGTGGTTTGGGGAAGAAGAGGGCTAGCTCAGGAAGCTTAGCTGTACCCGGGAATCCATTTTCAGGGCGAGTCATGAGAGCTAAAACTACCTTTTTGTGACTTCTTTCTACTCACTTTTTCAAACTAATTGGTTATCTGTGATCAAATGAGTAATTTCTAGACAACATCTGTGTTTCAGTAGCACAGGTTGAAAGTCATACAAGGCATGTGTATGAATGGACCATTGCTAAACCAGGAGCTGGTTACTTGGATGACAGATTTGGGTCTTTATTAAAGAGGAAGTTAGTTTTTGTAGGGCAATTCAAGTGCAACTGTATGAACTGGGTGTCCTGGGTAAGTAGAGGTCTCATATCCAAGATCAATTTCTGGACAAACCTCATGAATTTAAGCAGGGCTTTTCCCGATTGGAGAGACAGAGTACAGTAGAGGGAAAGAAATGGGAAGGGAGGGGCAAAGAAAAGAGAGGAGAGAAAAGAAGAGTAGGGTTGAATTTCCAGTGTGAGGCTGGAAAATATTAAGTCTAGAATGGGTAAGGAAAACAAAAGATTGCTCATGTCTCAGAAGAGAGTCAGCCTCCCTTTTTTCCCTCCCCTCCCGTCCCCTCCCGTCCCCTCCCGTCCCCTCCCTTCCCCTCCTCTCCCCTCCCCTCCCTTCCCCTTTCCTTCCCTTCTCTTCCTTCCTTTTTCTCCTATGTTTTTCTTTAATCTTTTCTATGTCTAGTATTGAGTCTGGGGCTCAGGGGCATGCTTAATTTTTACATATCTTTCCCCAATTCTGGACTAACCTCACATAATGGTGATTGCTCACACTTCGCAGGTGCCAGGTGTGTCATAAGTATTTCCTCACTACCCATGAGACAAGCATTGTTCTTACCCATTTTACAGGTAGGGAAGTGAGGCTGAGAAGGGTCAAGTCATTTGCTTGTGGTCACAGTGTGGTAGGCAATGACACCTGCTTTGGAAGTGCAAGTCCTATCCGCAGCTGTGCACTGGCCTCATCTCTGATTCCAAGAACACAGACAACTGGGCATTTAGAACAGGCCATGTGTGTGTTATTTATAAGAGGAACTGCATAGAAATGTCTATCTCATTGGCCATATCATGCATACATTAAAAAAATTTAATTAAATTTGTCTGGGTATGAATGGAATAGGTGAAAAGACTCAAATCCATTCTGCTTTAAACAGATTTTCTCCTATACCAGGAAGAAGATATTGCTAAGAACTATCCTGGTGTTTTCTTCACTTCTTCTGTTGCTATTCTGAGAAAGAGATGAGTTTCTGACCTCTGTTTCTTGCCATCTCCTTAAATAGTATCCTGACAGCCACACAGAGGTTAGTCTGTGCAAGGAAAAGCAAAGCTCTTTCCTGTTTGAAAAGGTTACTGGGGCAAATTATGTCTTTGCTCCTGGAGATCTAGACAAACTACACACATATACGCAAATACATGTGTGTGCATACAAGTGTTCATTTCAGAAAAGCCAGAAACATCTGGAGACTGTAAGGCCAGACTCAATCTCTCACCTGCCTGAGTGTGGAAGGCAAACTGGTAACTCTTTGTTCTTTTGCTTGCTACTCTGAAAGCTTTGTTCTCTGCAATGCACTGAATAACGGTGGAGGATGTAGAGCCCTGAAACAAGTGACTTTGCTTTCTGTCGTGCTTTATTTATGTTGCTGGAACAGATGACCACAGACTCAGTCACTGATAGATGATAGGGATTTATTTGGCTGATAGTTCTGGAGGCTGAGAAGGCCAAGATGGAGGGCTGCACCAGGTGAGGGTCTTATTGCGTGTCTTAGCATGTGACAGGAACTCCACACAGAGGTGTGTGAGATTGCAAATGGGGGCTGAGCACACTTTAGAACAAACCTTTACAAAAATAACATTAACCCATTCACATGCTCAGAGCGCTAATAATCAAATCACTCTCTAAAGGTGCCACTTGCTAGCATTATTGCATGGTGGATTAAGCTTCCAACGCATGAATTTTGGTGGATGTACTCAAACCATGGCCATTTCTGTCCTAAGATGTTTGACAATATGACAGAGTGATAATCTTCGTCATGCCTTTCACTTTTGAAAGCAGATATTTCTGTTTGCTGCGTTGGGGCTTCAGATTTTAAGACGTATACAAAGCCCTGTTCTTTCTAGGCTGATATTATTTCTATGGGAATAAGTTAACACTTTACAGAACATGTTAGCTATTTTCAGGGACTGGGAAAATAAGAAGCAGTGTTCTTAATAAGAACAAGATGACATAAAATTGCCTTACATAGACGTATTTCTTCTTTAAATTATGAAGATAATCCAGGATTCTTTCATGATTTTTTCTTTGTTAAGCAACAGGCAGAATACTGCCTTTCAGAGAGGTTCATGGCCCAGCATTCAGAGTTTTGAGTATGATACCTCGCATGGCAAAAGAAATTTTGCTGATATTATTAAATTGAGAATTATGAAATGAAGAGATTATTCTGGATTTCCTAGATTGGCCCATACAGAAATCAGAGTCTCATAAGTGGAAGAGGAAAAGAGGAGAGTAAGGTTTAGCAGTAGAAGGATTTGAGGCTAATTTGGCCCATACAGAAATCAGAGTCTCATAAGTGGAAGAGGGAAAGAGGAGAGTAAGGTTTAGCAGTAGAAGGATTTGAGGCTACTTCATCACTGATTGTGACGCTGGGGAGAGGGGCTGGGAACCACATGGTGCAGGCAGACCCTAGCAGTGCCAGGTAGTGAATTTTTCTTTACAGCCTTAAAAGACTGCAGTTTTGCCAGCATCTCAATTTTAGTCCATTCAGATTCCCTTCAGATTTTTCACTTTTAGATCTGTGAAATAGCAATTGTTTTAAGTTATTAAGTTTGTGGTAATGTATTACAGGAGCAATAGGTAACTGCTACTTACTGAAGCTTGTACCAATGGCTGTGAAACTGGCTTGAAATCAGCTCGGAAGTAATAGGCCTGAAAACAATCCAGTGTGTATGAACAATCCTGTTGGTGCTGGAATTTGTAATATTGTCAAGATGGAGACTGCCATGCTTATTATCACTATGTTCTACATCTGCCATTGATAGGAAAGTCTAAGGCTGGTGAAGCACCAGCAGAGAGGTCTGTGTAATTACGTCAGATCAAGTATCAAAAGAAAATCCACTGGGGAAGAGACGGGGAAAGGAAGACACTGTGTTATAAATGTTTATGTCACAGAATTAATTAAAATTAAAATCAGTAACAGGGTTTATAATTTAAGAACAACTTTTGATGATTTATGTTCAAGTTATATTTTCTTAGGTCCCTATTTATAAAGCAAATACCTAAATGTGGAGATTAAAAAATAATGTGCCAAAAAATGTTACCTGAGCTGGCCTTAAAGAGAGCTTTTATTTATTAGTATCTCTGCAGATAAGTGTAACTGGTCCTTGTGATGATGTTTCTGAGGAACTCTGACATATTAGAGTATTTTCTAGTAATCAATGTGAAGCAAAATTATTTCTTAGTACATTTTAATGGTGATTTGAATATTGAAAGTGCACATAAGTCATATATATTAAGTGATGATTTGACATTCTTATGGAAGTGAGATCTTAGACTCACAAGTCCTCTCAATATTTATATAGGTCTAACAGTTTCATAGGACTTTTAGGAAGAATGATGTAGTGACACTTTGTCTCAGTCTGTGCTGCTGCTGTACAGTTCCACGTGCTGGATAATTTATAAAGAATAGCAATTGATCTCCCAGTTCTGAGACAGGAGTTCTATCACTGAGGCAATGGCAGGTTTGCTGCTCTGGTCAGGATCTAGTCTCTGCCTCTGAGAGTGGCGCCTTGAAGCCCACACGTCATCACAAGGCAATAAGCATGTGACAGACAACCTGTTCCACGTGGCCCTTTCTAAGTGATGTTAGTCCCTTCCTGCGGGAGGAGCCCTCAGGATCTAACATTTTCCTCTAGTCTGCATCTTCCAACACTGTTATCTAGGGACCGAGTTTCCCAAGGAACTTTTGGAGCACAGTGTATTCTTTTCCTCTACCTCCCCTCCTCTCCTTCCCTGAGTTGGCTATGCTGTCTGTGCAATGGGATTATGTAGCATAATCTCTCTAATAACTTCAAGAAGCTTTAGAGCCTTTGGTAAACTGAAAAGGCCTTACAGGATTTAAAATATTTTCCAAAACAGTGTACTGCAAATACATAAGACTTTATTTTATTAACACCTAGGATATTTACTTAGCTATACATTGTCCCTGTTCCTTTTTAAGTTTTTATTTGTATTAGTACACACTTGCAGCTCATAATGATCACATTCACCACAGGGAGTAGGCACATGTACACAATCTCTCTTAAATATGGTTCCATCTCGGCCCCCCGCCCATGTTCCTTGGTCTTCCCACTTGGAACAGATGCATCAGTATTTCTTGATTGGTAGATGACTGTCTAAGAAACACTATCGGACTTTGAAGGTTCATTCACGCTAGCTTTTGGTAGGCGATGGCGACGGTGAGGCTGCTGTTTCCCAGGCTCGCATTCTGCCCAGGGCCTCACGCACAACCTTGCTCATTCCTCTGTCCATCTAGAGATCACAAGCTTGTTTGCGGTGGATAATGCCGTATCTCCTCCTGTCCTGTTCCATTTCCACACCCCTATCAGTGGAGGGGATGCTCAGCTCTGAAGAGCAGCACTGTTTTATATGTCATGGGACTGATCTTTTTCATTGTAAGAGAAATGAATGAGGAAAATATGGTTTCAATATCAGAGTTTTGCTTCAAAGACAACTTGCAGTAATGAACTCTGCTTGTTTTATTGGACACATCAGTACAGCTTTGGGTCTGTTCTGTGCTAAGCATTTCAACTTGACATCCATTGTTTGTTACTTTTAATGTTCTCATTAACCCAACGTTTTGGAGTGAGTCATAGAGTTGAGTTATTTCTGTATCTGAAAGTGAAGATGCTATCAAGGAAGTTGCTGCTCCAGCATATTTTGACGGCTTGAAGGAACTAATGCGGTTTCCAAAGGTGCCTGTGGTCATTTGGAATAAGCTGAATGACCACAGCCATTAGGCAAAAGCAAGTATGTAACACAAAATGATAGCTGGAAATGTGAATAACAAATAAAAAGTAGCCCAGAAATGCCAGCTTAATTCTTCAGAATATAATATGCATCTACAGTAGAAGACTGTCGCTAAAGGGAAAACTGTGGAAAAGATCTCCCCCGCCCCCCCTTTCCTCTCCCTTTACAAGGTTTCCCTCTCAGCCTCGGCCCCTTGCCTGCTGGCCCTTAAAGCGTCCTCAGGGACTCCCTTCACATGCAGTGGTTTTCTCATGTCAAAATCTCCCTTTATTTTCTCCATTCCCCTGCTGTGAAAGAGGCTATTCTTTGTCCACTCACCTCTTTCACTTGCAGAGCCCTGATTTTCGCTTAGGAGATGATGGTCCCAGGAGAGCAGTTATATTTCCCACTCCTTATCATAGCCAGGTGGGGCCATAGGGCTTAGATCAGGGCAAGGAGATGCTAGCAGCGTGCGTGTGCGTGTGCATGTGTGTGTGTTACCAGGCAGGCTGGTGAAAGGGGGAATGTGTGTTTTCCTGCCCTCTCTCACTCTTTTCAGCTTCCTACAATTGGACAGGCTGAAAGTAGCTTTGAAAACAAACTGGACCAAGAGGTTACTCTGAGTATGGAAGTCTCCCCTGAAAGATGGGATCCCAGGAACCTGACTGCTGTGGAGACTGCCTTACTCATCTCTGGATTTAGAGGACTATTTTGTTCTGCTAAAATCACTGGTATTTTGGGCTTTGGCGGTAAATACAACTGTAACTTATGCTGATAACTGCCACATCTTTTTCTGTGAGTCTCTGATCCATATTTCCTTACTGATATCTGATAAACATCTCCAAATTATTTTTCCCAACCTGAAATCTGCACCTCCTTCCATTCTCCTCCTCACCTCAGCCTCCTGCTGAAACTTTTCCAGAGCTCTGCAGCCCGGGCCTCACTTGTGCAACACAGCACACTCCGATCCTCGGCGGGTGTCCTGCCACCTCCACGGCGCTGCTGCCTGTCCTGTCTGCCCTGCTGCAGTCGTACGTGGTTTCTGTGACATACGTGGATTTCCACGCCGCCGCACATTTGCGTACAATTCACTTGCTTGGAACTTCTCTCTCTCCCTGCTTTTGTCCTCCATAGACATTTTTCTTTTGCGTAGTGCTTGTTCTCCCTGACTTAGTTTGCCTGTATCTCCACCACCCTGCCTGGACTTCCAGCCCCACCTAGGTGGGCCGGCTGATCCTCCCACTCCTCAGACTGGTTCTTGGCAAGAAGCAGCTGAAGAAATGAGAGAAGAGGTTGAAAGAGAAGGGAATGAGGATCGCTGGGTTTGGCATGTGAGAGGACAGGATGTCCAGTTAAACATGAATTTCAGATGAAAAATGAAGAAAATTTCAGTGAATATTTGCCCTATGGTATTTGAAACACACTTATACTGAAAATTTGTGCTATTTACTTGATTTAAACTAGCTTGGGCACCCTATCTTTTATTTGACAATCTCATAGGGAAGCCACAGTAGCATAATTCTTACATTTTCCTGTGTCTCTGTTGTCACATACACAAACACCGCTGGTGAAGATTTGACCAGTTTTAAACTTCAGTGAGGCCTACCGACGGTAGGCCTGAGTAGAGCTACTTCCTGGTGCTGAGGTGAACCGGGGCTGGGGTGGGTGGAGAGCAACAGCGGGGAGCTAAGAGGTCCGAGGTCTGGAGCTTTGCCTGTTCTCGGGGAGCAGAATCTGTGAGAATGGTCATTTCCCTTCCCCTCCAGCCCTCTGTTCTTAGGGTAGGGTGTCAGTCGGAAACAAGTCACATCTCTGCCCATCAGGTATTAATTGAACTTGCTGAAATTTTATCATAAGTCACAACAACTTTGTTAATCTGTCAGAAGTAGAAGAACGTTCATTCTCCACTTGGCTTTAATAGTGTCTTACGGCCCCAGGAAGCTCCTTGGAAGGCAGCCGGGTGGGGAAGTCTCTAGATATGCTCTCCTCAGAAAGGAACTCTTGGGGACACTTGCTCACTGAGCACGGATGACCTGGCCAGCCTGGCTGTTCCCTTAGGGGCGGCCAGAGGACTCTGTTTCTTGAATGTGCACCATGTGTCTTCTGTGCCTGCCATTTCTGCACAGCTCTCTACACCCCAACTCAGAAACATTGTGTGTGGCGCTGGTAGCTTCTGCTGAAATTTACGTCACATGTGTCTTGATGTAGGATCCATTGTGATAATATAAGCCACTTCCTACATCATAAAGATATTTAAAAAATGAATCTATCACTAAGCTATACTTGGCATAGCATAAATGTGAAATTTTAAAATAATACAGGTAAAATGCATAAATGTGAAATTTTAAAATAATACAGGTAAAAATTTGGAGTGACTAGTGCTACACCTATATTTTGGCTGGTTATTTTCAGAGCCCCTGCAGGGTGTCCCGCGAAGCGCAGACTTCCCCGACCCTGGGAAGGCTCTCTTGGGTCCCAAAGCCTGTGTGTGTGGCGCTCAGCCTCTGGCTTCTCTCCCTTCTCACAGCTGGATCTGCAGCAGATGGGGTTACTGAATGCGGAGAACGAGAGGAAATTAACACAGGTAATGAGCAGTAGTTTTACTGATGGTGGAATTTTTGTTCACTTGGGAAAATTCCAGACGCTCAAAACCCGCAATAAGATAAATCAAAACCTCTTTTTGGGAAATAAAGGGAATAGCTGCAACTCAACATTTACCGGGCACCAGCGCAGTGCTTAGCATGGTGGGAGGCAGCAGGCAGCTTGGGCAGACACTTCTACTTTTTGTCAAAGAAAAAAGCTTTTTTAGGAATTGGAATCTCTTCGTATTTTAATTGGTTCATATGGGCATTTAAAAAATTGCACTTAGGGGGATGCCGCTTATTCTGTAGAGGCGGGTGGTTTCTGTGTCTAGACCTGCGCAGGAGGCGGTGCCACGCTCATGCCGCCTGTACTGCAGTGTCTGAAGGCAGCTGCTGTCTGCGCTGAGATGGGGACCTTGTGCTGGGAAAAGCCTTGAACCTTCCTTTCCCTGCCCTCTCCGCTCCTTCCCTCTCTCCTTTCTTTATCCTTTTCCTTTTAGTCTTCATAGTATTTACTGAATATCTATTATTCCCTGCACTAGAGCTAGAACAGTGAGCAAAACAGACACTCAGTGTTCGAAGGGGGGTGGTGGAGCTTAATAAACATGATAAATGATTTTCAAAATACACTGTTTTATGTAAGGACAATTTCCAAAAGCTGCCCACGAGGGAGATAAGACGTATGTGTGTGGTTGCAAATTCGATAGAAGGGTCAGGAAGCCCTTACTGTGAAGGTGGAAACTGAGTACAGTGGACTTCTGAAATTGCAGTGGTTATGTCCCTAGAGCACCCATGAATTGTGAAAAACTGCAAATTTCAGTTAAGGTCAGAAAAATGCCTATAAGTCCTTAGTTTTATAGTTTATATATCCTAAATATGCTGTCTCCCACAGTTACATAATTTAATAAAATACTGTACTAATAAAGCCGACTGTGGGGGCTGAGGCAGGATTGCTGTGAGTTTGAGGCCAGCCTGGGCTACAAAGTGAGTTCAAGGCCAGCCTGAACTGCATAGTGAGACCGTGTCCCATAAAAAGACAAAAAATAAGCCGGGCATGGTGGTGCACACCTGCAATCCCAGCACTAAGGAGGCTGAGGCAGTGTGATCATTGCGAGTTGCAGACCAGCCTGGGCTACAAAGGGATTTCAAACCCAGCCTGAACTGCATAGCAAGACCCTGTCTCAAAAAAGACCAAAAAAAAAAAAAAAAGAAGGCAAAATATAAAATAAAAATAAAGCCTTAGAAGGCACAGGGCATTTTGGCTGCATTTTAGGAACCTTAGGGCGAAGTACAAAACGGAGAACACTGGAGACAGCAATATGTTATGATGCGGAGGTGCTGCTGCATCTGCTTAGATGGGTTACAGGACAGCTGCCAATCAGCAGCAAGGGAAATTCAATATCGCTCTTGGAGCAGCTACTTGCAAACCTTCTGCCAAAAGCAAAAGGGCAGAGATTACTTGTGGTTTCTCTGAAATCGCCATGGTTTCCTCAAACAATGATTATTTAGGGTTTAAGAAAAAAATCTGTGAAAGAATCAGGCTGTGAACTCGACCGCAACTTTGCAGGAGTATACCGTAAGGAAGTGAGCTACGCAGATTTCTGTAGGAGGAACATTTTAGAAAGAGTGACCAGAGATGACAAAGGTCCTGAGGTAAGAGTGTTTCAAATCTGTGAGGAATAACAGTAAGCAGCCCAGCAAAGGACAAGGGAGTACAGAAAGTGGTCGTCAGGGAAGCGGGGGCAGGTGGTACAGGCTCCGCAGTCTCTCTGAGAACTTTACCTTTACCTGTGAGTAAGGTCGGAAGTGACTGAGCGTTCGAACAGGAGTGACTCAAGCTGACGTATTTAAAAGAGGACACTTTGACTGCGTTCTGGCAACAGACTGCAGATGAGGAGGGGCGGCCTGGAATTCTAGTTTGGGGGCCATCACAGTGACCCAAGCAAGATGTGATGGTGCACTGCACCAGGACAGCTGCACTAGTTGGTGTTTAATTGCTGGGACTAAATACTTGATATTCGTGAATAAAGGAAGAAAGCTTTATTTTTCTTCACGGTTCCAGAGGCTTTCATCTGTGGTCAGCTGGTGCCAGTGCAGAAACATCTCAGTGGAAGGGTGTGGCAAAAGAAAGCCATTCGTCCCTGGAGGCAGGAAGCAGGGCCAGGAGCAAGGTGGGAGAGGAAGGGCAGGGACAGGTACAGCACTGAAAGTCACACATCCACACCACATGCAGACACGCCACAAGTGTGTGTCACTAATTCCACTGTGTGGCTTGGAAGTGAATCACGCTGACAATTGAACTTAACTCTCAAATCATAACCCTGGTCAACTGACACCAAAGCACATCTCCTTAACCATATTTATTTCAAATAAACACAAGGCTGTAATTTTGCCTAACACAATTATCCAATATACAAGCAAAACCGCACTAGTCTCTTCTCCAAAGTCTCAATAGTTGCTGCATTGCTCAAAATTCCAGGTTAGCCAGGCCTGACACAACTTTCCTACACTTCCAAAACTCTAGGAGCCTGAGGCAGGAGGGCTGCAAGTTTGAGACCAGTCTGGGTAATTTAGTAACTTAATGAGACCACCTGTCAGAAGAAAATAATGAAAAAGTCTGCAGGTGTAGCTCGGTGCAAAGGCCCTGGGTTTAATTCTTGGTATAGCAATATACCCCACCTCCATCCAAATGCATGTCTCCTCTGAGACTCAAGGCAAATTCTTAGCTATGAACCCTTGAAAACTCAAAAAGCAAGTTACATATTTCCAACACACAATGGTACAGGGTAAACATTCCTATTCTGTAAGAGAAGAATAGGAAGATAGAAAAAATTGGATAAAAACGTAAGACTGAAACCAAGCAGGGCAAACATTAATTCTTATAACTCCATGTCCCATCCGGGGCACATTGTGGTAAGATATGAACTCTAAAAGGCATCCCTAGACCCACCTCTATGGACCTGCTCCTGGTAGCTCACATAGCCTTCTCTTGAGCTCACTGTTCACTGCTTGTGGCTTTTCTCAGTTTACATTCCACAGCTGGTGCCTTGGGGTCTCCTGTGTTCCTCTGGTTTCAGTTTATTTCTTCATGAATTTCACAACTTCATGCACACACCTTTCAGGGACACTGCTGGGCCTCTCACGCTTTCTTTCAAAATCTGGGTGACAGCCTTCCTGATCACGTAGCTTTTACATTCTGCATGCCTGAACAGTAAGGATCATATGGATGATGCCAAGGTCTGCCACCAGCATGAGCAACAAGTAGCTGGACTATCCTGGACCATGACTGTAGAAGATCCGGTTGGCTGAGCCTGGTGAAATGAATCCCAGGGATCGAGTTTTCCCTGCTCCTTCTTAAAAAGGGAGCTCAGGGGTTCTATTCTCAAATGAAATGTTTGTGCTTTTGAGGTCTTCTGCCTATGATGGGTGGGGTTTTTCCAGTTACTGAGATGAACTCAGAGTATCTTTCTTGCTCTCATTCAAAGTACTTGGTTGGTTAGTGCTGCCAATCTCTTCAGCAACTGCATCACCTTTCCCCACACTTTACATGTGGCTCCTTTCAAGTTAAAATTTACATTTAAAAAATTTTCCTGCCTTGTTTTTTGTTCCTAATTCTCATAATAAACCTGGCTAAACACAGCTAGCGGCACTCATGCCATAACCTGAATGATGGGCTGCCTTACAATTTCCTCCACCAACTTAATTAGTACAGAGCCCTTCAGCTCAGCCTTTTGCAAAGTCTCAAGGCCTGGGCAAAATGTAGAGAAATTATTTGTGAGAATTTAACATACATGGCCTCTAATCCAATTCTCAGTAGAGTCCTCATCCGAAATTTCTCAATTCTGGTCTTTACTGTCTGCTTTTCTATCAGCAGTGTGATTTTCTGAGTTGACCAGTATAACCTATCCACCTCTGCTTATGACATTCTAAGGTGTCTCTGGCCCACATCTTCAAACATTTCCAAACTCCTTCCACAAACCAGTTCCAAAGGCTTCTAAACCACATGATCAGGTATAATCATAGCAATTACCACACAACATAAAACTGTAATATGATGTTTTCAGTTCTTCTGGGAAAATACCCAGAAACGAAATAGATGGGTTGAATGGTATCTCTAGTCTTAGTTTATTGAGGAATCTCCAAACTGATTTCCACAGTGGTTTCACCAGGCTACACTCTCACCTGCAGTAGAGAAGTTTTCCTTTTTCTCCACAGCCTCACCAGCATTTGTTATTGGTTGATTTCTTAATGATATCCAATCTTACTGGGGTAAAGATGGAATCCCAGTGTTATGTTAGTTTGCATTTCTCAAATGGCCAAGATGTTGAACACTTTCTCATGTATTTATTTGCCATCTGTATTTCTTTATCTGAGAAGTATGTATTCATCTTAGATGCCCATTTTTGGATTGGGTCTTTGAATTTGGAGGGGCTGATGTTTTAAAATTCTTTATATGTTCTAGATAAAAGCCCTTTGTCTGAGGGACAGTTAGCTAAAATTTTTTCCCAATTTGTGGGTTTTCTTTTTTCTCTGTTGGTGATTTCTTTAGATGTGCAAAAACTTTTCAGTAAGATGAGATCCCAGTTGTTGATTCTTTGAAGTACTTCATGGGCAGTTTGTTTTTTGTTCATGAACTTTCTGCCTATCCCTATGTCTTCAATATTTTTATCACTTTCTCTTCCAGTAGATTTAGTGTTTCTGTTTTAATATTGAGATCTGTGATCTATGTGGACTTGACTTTGATGCATGGTAATAGACATAGGTCTATTTTCAGTCTTCAGCATGTGGCAAGCCAGTTTTTCCAGCACCACTTATTAAAGAAGTTATCTTTCTTCCAGTGAACATGTTTGGCCCTTTTGTGAAAGATCAGGTGGCTGAGTGTGTTTGTGGTGTGGCTGCTTCTTCCAGGCTGTTGCACTGATCCTCAGGTCTGTCTTTTAGCCATTATCATTATGTTTTTATCACAGTACCTTTGTAGTATAATTTCAGGTCAGGGATTGTGATGACTCCTATCCCGTTTTTGTTGTCCATGATTTCTTTTGCTGTTCTGGGTCTCTTCTGGTTTCAAATGAATTTTAGGAATATTTTATCTAGGTCTGTGAGGTATGCTAATGGTATTTTAATTGGTATTGCATTGAATCTGTACAACAATTTTGGTAGTAGGGCCATTTTCACAATGTTGGATCTTCCTATCCATGAGCAAGGAATATCTTTCCATGTACAGAAATCCTCTTCAATCTCTTTTTTCAGAGTACTGTAGTTTTCACTGTATAGGTCTTTTACTTCTTTCGTTAGACTGATTCCAAAATATTTCAGTTTTTTGGATGCTATTGTGAAAGGTATGGTTTCCTTAATTTCTCTGCTAGTGTGTTTGTTGTTTGTGTATACCAATGCTATTGATTTTTGAGTGTTGATTTTGTATTCAGTATACTACTGAATTTGTTTATTTATTTATTTATTTTTTGGTGGTACTGGGGATCGAACTCAGGACCCTGTGCTTGCTAGGCAGGCGCTTATTCCACTGAGCTATATCCCCAGCCCTGAATTTGTTTATTAATTCAAAGAGTCTTATGGTGGAGTGTTTGGGGGTCTTCCATGTAGAGTACCATGTCATCTGCAAATAGTGAGAATTTCACTTCTTCCTTTCATATTCTTACCCTTTTTATTTCTTTCTCTTGCCTAATTGCTCTGGCTAATTCTTCCAGAGCTATGTGGAATAGGAGTGGTGACAGTGGACATCCTTGTCTTTTTCCTGATTTTAAAGTAAAAGCTTTCAGTTTTTGTCCATTTAGTATGATATTGAGGGCTGGGGATATAGCTCAGTGGAATAAGCGCTTGCCTAGCAAGCGCAGGGTCCTGAGTTCGATCCCCAGTACCGAAAAAAAAAAAAAAAGAATAGTATGATATTGACTGTTGGTTTGTCATAGATGACTTTGATCAGATTGAGGTAAAGATCATCTATTCTGATTTTCTGTAGGGTATTTATCATGAATGAGTGTTAGACTTTTTTGAAAGCTTTTTCTATATCTATTGAGATGATCATGTGGTTTTTGTCTTTAGCTGTTTTGATATGGTGTATTACATTTATTGATTTGCATATAATGAACCATCCCTGCATTCCTGCGATGAATCCCACTTGGTCATGGTATATGCTTTTCTTGATGATTTGCTGCATTGTATTTGATAGTATTTTTGTAAGTATCTTTGCATCTGTGTTCTTTAGGGAGATTTATCTGTACTTATCTTTTTCAGTTGGGTCTTTCTCTGGTTTTGGTATCAGTATGATACTTGCCTCCAGAAATGTGTTAGGGAGAATTGCTTCCTTTTCAATTTTATGAAAGTGTTTGAGTAGTATTGGCATTAAATCTTGTCTAAATTTCTTATAGATTTCTGCTGTGAATCCATCAGGACCTGGGCTTTTCTTTGTTGGTAAGTTTTTAATCACATTTTTCAATCTCATTAATTGATATTGGGTTGTTCAGGATTTTTATATCTTCTTGATTCAACTTTGGTAATTCATACATATCTAGGAATCTATCCACTTCTCTTGAATTTTCTGTCCTATGAGAATAAAGATTTTCAAAGTAGATCTTTTGAATTTCTGTAGGATTTGTGGTGATTTCATCCTTTTCATTCCTTATTTCATGAATTTGAGTTTTTTCTTTTCTTTATTTGATAAGGTTGGATAGGGTTATCAATTTTATTTATTCTTTGAAAGAATCAACTCTTTGATTCATTAATTTTTTGTAATGTTTTCTTCATCTCAATTGCATTACTTTCTGCCCTGATCTTTTGAGTTTCCTCCGTTGTTTGGGCTTTGGGCTTGACTTGTTTCTTTTCTGAAAGTTTCAGGTGCAGCATTAGGCTATTTATTTGTTTTCTTGACGGGTGAGTTCATCACTATAAATTTTCCTCTGAGGACTGCTTTCAGTGTGTCCCACAGATTCTGGTACGTTGTGTTTACATTTTTGTTTGTTTGTAGGTATTTAATTTCTTCTGTGACTATTGGTTGTTCAGGAGGTTGTTATTTATCGTTTATGGAGTTTTTGTGGTTCTTATGGTCATTCATTTCCAATTTCATTGCACTGTGGTCAGATAATATGTTTAGTTAAGCATGCTGTATGGGCTAGAATGTGGTCTGTTTTAGAGAGTGTCCCTTGTGCAGCTGAGAAGAATGTACATTCTGATATTGTGGGATGGAACACTCTGTAAGCATCTACTAGGTCCATTTGTTTGCAGATTTTTAAAATACGTTATTCCTTTGCTGACTTTTTGTCTAGTTGACTTATATCTTTGTGTCAAAGGGGTGTTTAGGTCCCATATTACAATAGTGTTATTAGTTATTGGTTTTTCATGTCTATTAAGATTTGTCTTACATAGTTGGGTGCTCCCATATGAGGTGCATACACATCTATGAGTGTCATCTCTTCCTCTTGCAGTTTTCCCCTAATAAGTATGTAGTTACCTTCTTTATCTCTTTTGATTGTTCTTTGTTTGAAGTTCACATTGTCTGCAAATAGAATGGCTACCGCTACTTTTTTCTTGGTTCCTGTTGCATGGAGAATTGTTTTCTAACCTTTGAATTTCAGTCTATGGATTTCCTTTTGAGTAAAATGTGTTTCCTGTATACAGCATATTGTTAGATTTTATTTCCTCATCCACTTTACCAGCCTGTTTCTTTTGATTGGTGAATTGAGGCCATTTACTTTAATGGTTATAACTGATATGTGTTCCTTTATCTTTGTCCTCTGATTTACTTGCTGTTATTTTCCTACTTTTTCCTCTCTGTTTATTTGCTTGCTCTTCTTGAGGGTTCCTTTCTGTTGTTGCTCTTGATATTGTGCTCATTTTTATCTCTGTCTAGAATATATTTTAGTACTCTTTGTAGAGTTGGTTTGGCATTCATGAAGTTCTTCAATTGTTCTTTGTCATGGAAATAGTTTATTTTTCCATTAAATTTGAAGGATAGTTTTGCAGGATACATCAATCTTGGTTGGAAGCTCTTTTGCCTCAGGACCTGTAATACTTTACTCAAAGCTCTTCTGGATTGGATGGTTTGTATTGAGAAATCTCTTGCAATTCTGATGGGCTTTCCTTTACCAGTAATGTTTTTCTTATCTCTAATGACTTTTAATATTCTGTTCTTTTACTGGATATCTGGGATCTTGATTATTATATGTCTGGGTGTAGTTTTATTTTGGTTATGACTAGTTGGGGTTCTATATGCCTCACTTACTTGTACATTATAACTTTTTCCATGCTTGGGAAATTCCCTGCAATTACTTCTGCAAATATTCTTATTATGTCATTTGTGTTGCCTCCCGCTGTTTTGTTGACAAATATTAGTCTTACATTATTTCTCTTTCCCTCATCTTGCAGCTGTTGAATTGATTTTTCCTGGTTCATTGTTAATTTTAAGAGATCCCTCCTTTCATAATCATTAGTTGCGATGCTGTCTTCAAGATCTCAAATTGTGTCTTTGGCTTCATTCAAGCAGTTTTGCCAGCTTTTGATGGAAGTTTTGATTTTCTGGAAATCTCCTTGTATGTATTTTGTACATTCTACTTCTTTGCTATATTGTTCATTTAACATTTTCCTCAGTTTCCTATGCACATCTATTTTTTTGTATCTTCTTTAGATGTGCTGAGCAATTCTTTCATTGTTGTCTTTGCATTTTTTACCTGAGAGATTATTTCTGATCTGATTTCTTCTATGGCCTGGTGGAGTTCTTTCTTTGCTTCTGTTGCAATCATTTCAGTGATTTCAGGTGTGTGATTATCAAGTTCTCCTATATTGATGTCTCCTGGACTTATTCTGAGCTGGGCAGAGTTCCGAGATTGCATTTTGGCCCTTTGTCTTGTCATTTTTGATGCCAATGGCACAGTGCTTAGTTTCACTTTTCCCTGGAAGCTCACCAAAGGTTGCAAGGATCCCCACTTTTCCTGGTGGTCACACTTGCCCCTCAGTGGTCATGGAGATGGGTTGCTCAGTCCAGGGTCACCAGACAGTTGGTGGAGTGTATCTAGTTCTCCCAGGTCTCAGACATGCACCACAATGTTGGTGAATTGCAGATCACCCGATCCAGTGTCCCCAAGCAGTCAGGGTGCATGTAGAGCCCAGACATAAACCATGGTGTCAGCAGTTGATGGACTGCCTGTCCAGTGTCCCCAGGCAGCTCAGAGCATGCTCAGAGTGGGCCCAAATGTGTACCGCAGCGTCAGTGGTTTGTAGACTGTCTGGGCCAGTGTCCCCAGGCAGGTCATGGTGCGCAGAGGGCCCAGAAGCAGAGTGCAATGGTGGCAGGATCATAGGCCATCTAATCTACTGTCCCCAGGAAGTTGGTGGGGTATACCCAGCTCTCCTGGCACTCAGCCACAAACTGTGCTGGCAGCTCAGGGCATGCGCAGGGCCCAGATGTGGACCACAATGGCAGCAGGATCATGAGTGGCCTTGTCCAGTGTCCCCAGGCATCTCAGGGTGCACACAGAGCCCAAATGCAAGCCGCGATGTCTGTGGATTGCCAACTGCCTGATTCAGTGTCTCCAGGCAGCTAAGGGTGCATGGAGGATGCAGACACAGGATGCACTGGCAGCGTGATCACAGACTGCCTGGTCTGCTGACCCCAGGCAGCTCACGGCACACGCAGAACCCAGGCTCAAACCTTGGTGTCAGCAGTTCATGGACTGCCTGATCCAGTGTCCCCAGGCAGCTCAGGGTGTGTACAAGGCCAATACCCACAATTTAAAGGAGGGGAGGTTTACTTTGGTTTACAGTCGTAGTCCTTAGACTGCAGGATGGCGTGGCAGAGATATACAGCAGGGAGAAAAGCTACTGACTGCATGGTGGCCAGGGGAAAAAGAGAGAAGGGAGGACCTGGAGAGTGAGCTACCCCTTCGGGGCAGTGCCTCCAGTGACCCACTTGTTACAATCAGGCTGCACCTCTTAGCAGCAAGTCCACGCTACTAGCCCCATAATCCAGTCACCTAGCAGTGGTCCTGCCTCTAGGTGCATGATACTTTGGGGGGTGCACCCCAGACCTGGAGCATAACACTACTGGTTTCAGACCACAGTGAGCTGGCTCCAGTGCAGAAGCCTTATGGTAAAAGCATGTGGCAGAGTGTAGCCACAGTTGCTTTATTCACAGTGGCTGAAAAGCAGAACAGGAGAACAGTGTCAGAGACCATACACAGCACCGAAAAGCACTTCCCTGACCCACCCAGACATGCCCATAGTGTGCTTTGAGTCACCTGGGCAGCTCTCTAGCCAATCAAGTTGACAGTGAAGCTTACCTGTCACAGTGAGAGTAGAGGAGTTGGTGGGAGTTACTTCATGTATTTGAAAGTACAGCTAACAACATTTGCTAATACTTGTGTATATGGCATGGAAAAATGTGATAAGTTTAGAATGACTACAGGTTTTTGGCCTCATGCTGACAGGAAAGATTGTGTGATGAACAGATTTTGGGGAAGATAGCAGAAGTTCAGTTTCAGTTATGTGAACAGTGAGAGACCGGATGAAATAATAAGAAAACTTTCAAGTTGAAGAAGTGACAAGAAAACATATAAGAGCCTTGAGGAAAACATCCAAGGAGCAAGAGGAAGAGCAGGGTTTCTGATGGTTGAGAAACCAGGTAAAGAAAGTACTTTTTACAGCAGAGGGAGTGAATGCTACCAATGAGCCAACTATGGTGAGGTCTGAAATTATTCGTAAGGAGCTCTGTAGTGGCTCAACAAGAGTTGCATCCATGGCATAACAGGAGAGATACTTGGCTGGAGAAAGGAAGGAAAAAATTGAGAACTGTGGGCACATAAAACTCTTCCCAGGAATTTTGCTGTAAAGGGAAGGGAAATAACCAGCCAAATTTAGGTCAAGAGAATCTCCCCTCTCCTCTCCTCCCTCATCTCCTCGCTTTCCTGTTCCTTCCTTTTTGAAAAGTAACCAGCAGGGACAAAGGCCCTGAGGTAGGACTGTGACTGGCATCTTAGTAAAAGCAGGTTTACCTTTCTCTTACTTTCTTGTCTTTGAATTTTCAGATAAAATATTAAAATGAAAATAAATGTATTAGCTCTAAAATTCTTATGGTTTCTACATGTTAAAGGAAATACAATATTTAAAAAATGGGAATAAAAGGAAAGAAGGAAAAAAGAAAGAACCAGGAAGGGAAGGAAGCAAGGAGTCTGGGTAAACACTGTAGGGTTTAGTTGCACTGACTGTGCAGCCCAATTTCACTTTATTGCTGTCTGACTTTGGACATGTTACTTCACATCCCTGGGTTCCAGAACCTCATCTATACAGTAAGAATAACTGGTCCTCTAGGATTTGTGCTGAGAAGTTTCACATAAGGCACAAAACTTCAAGAGAAATGATAAAAGAAGCTTGGTGAGAATTGAAGGACTAGTCAGAAAGTGAAGAGCAGTTTCTACAGATAAACTAATCTATTTTTTAAGTGGACTAAATTATGGTTATATACTAGATTTAGCCAATACAGGTCATATTTTCTTTGATTAGCAAAGAATAAATCCTATGCAGGTAATGTGTGCATGATTTTGTGCTATCTTTATTCCTATGTTCTAAGACCTCAATATTAAGAAAACAGAATATACTCAGGGGCTGGGGATTTAGCTCAATGGCATAAGCACCTGCCTGGCAAGCACAAGGTCCTCACTTCAATCCCTGGTACCACAAAACAAACAAACAAACAAACAAACAAACAAACAAACCCCAGAATATAAATACTCAAAAGTTTAAAATGAAAAGAAAATACAGAAACTTTGTAACATGAAATTTGGTTAAATAATTTTTTTCCTATTGGAAGAGAAAGTAGGTAAAAATCTTGAAGACATAGGAGTAGGCAGAGAGTTCATGAACAAGAACGAAGCTGCAAGGGAAACACTTCAAAGAATCAATAATTGGGACCTCATCCTACTGAAAAGTTTTTGTACATCTAAAGAAATCACCAGCAAAGTAAAAAGAAAACCCACAAATTGGGAAAAAATCCTAGCT
>PVLD010024792.1:0-24827 GCA_004027595.1 Dinomys branickii
AGCAGGTGAAGGTCAGCTGCAAAGGCTGCTCGAATGATTCCTTCTCTTTGGGAGAATGTCCCTTAAGCTTTCTGCTGAGAGTTCTGCTTAAAAGGCTGTACAGATATTGGTTAGATACTCCCTACCTAGTGACCTGGGTGAGGTGTGTAAGACCGCTCCCCCACCCTCCCAGGGTTCCCTGCAGGTATAGGGATGGATCTCCTCCCCCACTCGGTGATCTGGTCGCGAGCGCCGATATCTCACCAGTTATTGGAGTCCCTGCAGGCATGAAGGTTCCAGGGTGCCATTCTATCCTTTGGGGCTTTCTGCGCGGCCCGCCCGATGCGCACGAAACGTGAGACCACTGGGCGTTGCTGCCGCCAGAGAGCCGATCTCTGTCGGGAGTCGCCGGAGAGCTGCACCGGGTCGGGGGGCGGGAGGGATCGAGCCGTCCTTGCTCTCAGGGCGCTAGGACCCAGCAAATCTTTCTCTCCGCTTCCGGCGGCGTTTGGGGCCCCCCGCGCGGCTCGCCCGACACGCGCGAAACGTGGGACCGCCGGGCGTCTCCGCCGCCAACAAGCCGATCCAGTTTCTATCTTCTTTGCCTTTTTCTTTGTGGTTTGATCTCGTTCATTTCTTTTTTATTTTTGTGTTAGTGGAGGTTTGGAAAAGAATGGAATGCAAACCTGTTTTTAATCTTCCATCTTAAAGTAGTCGTCTCTTCCTTTCCTTATTCCTACTCAGGACAGCTTCTGTCTCCACTGTGCCATTACAGTTGTCCTTCTAAGTCACTAATGGCTCATGCTACTACATCTAAAGTACAGGTCTCAGTTCACTTTACTTGGTACTGCAGTATTTTTTAGGATGTCCACCACTTGCTCTGGAAAGTCTACTTTATGGATTTCAAGACCGCACACTGTCCTGGTTTTCTTTCTGTCTTTTGTCTCCTTCTCAATATACTCTGCAAGAGATGCTAACAGAATTCAGGGGCTTTCTTTTTTTTTTTTTTTTTTTGCGGTACCAGGGATCGAACTCAGGACCTTGCGCTTGCCAGGCAGGTGCTTATTCCACTGAGCGATATCCCCAGCCCCTCGGGGGCTTTCAAGGCTCAGGTCTTTCCATACTTCTTACTGTATAGCGTCACCTTAGGAAGTCTTAACCATGCTTCTGCCTTCTGTTTTCTCCCATTTGTGCGTAACTTCTAAGTCTCATGCCTTACAGAACCCCTAATGTTCGTCCAGCTTCTCCGTCTGAATGTCCTAAGGGAACCTCAGTTTTACCAGTATGTTGAACTGAAGCAACTCCTGCAACACACACACACACACACACACACACACAATCTGTCCCAAACCATAGCATTTCATATTTTAGTTGCCACTTGGAGGACAATTACTATCAGCACTGGAGAGTGACATGATTCCATGGCATATTTTTTTCAACAAGAAATATACCTTTGTTTTTGTAAACAATGAGATGTTTAACTAGGTTGTGGACACAGCATAATTTAGCTCATCTGGAATATATATCACAGGTTATAAGTACACATTCCTTTTAGTTATTATCATCATCTGTCTACATTGTTAGATTTAGTGATACAGAAATTGTGTCTAGGTTTTACATCACCAGAATCTGGCATATTCCAGGCACATGAAAAGTACTTATAAACTATATGTTCAATAAATGAAGGAATAAATAAAATAAGAAAACCCAAAGCCTAGTATTATGTTGATACAGCCCTTCATAAATATTGGTAGAGCAAATGAATAAGTTGACTTTTGCTATCATCTATAACCATTTATGAATAGAAGCCTAAAATAAATGTCTCCAATCTAGAAACAGGGACTGTATTTCCTAGGAAGTGGTCCTTGTTACACACAGGCTCTATCCATGCAAATTCAGCTGTCAGGGAACTTCTGTGGAAGCTCACGCTTGTCCTCTGATCACACTCTCCATGGGGCAAAGACCCTGGATCTGTGTTGAAAAGGAGGGAAGTGAGGTCATTGCTCTACATGCTCCCAGAGTAGACATTGTTTAATAGAATGTTCTCCCACCCCTCTCTCCTAAGGAATATTCTGCACCTTCATATCCAGGCAGCATTCTCTAAAGTAAGCACAGGCTTCACACCTCTCTAATGTCTTCAGCTTGCTCTCACTGGGTGTTCTTATATTTTGCAGTCTCTGGCTACCTCCTTTCATCTCCTCAGAAGATTTCCTGTTCTTGGTCTCAGCTCTGGTGGCTTGGAGTCTCCCAGTGTGACAGTCCTTGTTTGACCTTCCTCTGTCTTCCTAGGGTCCTCTGCCAATTTCCAGGTACTTACAAACATCACCTATGGAACAGATATATTGCAATCTTGCTTATTCTCTAATAAGGAATAGCCTATATGCCCATCTTTCTGAGACTGCTGTGAATTTTTTATTGTGTTCTCAAACTGGGAGGCTATTTTTAAACATAATTTTCAAATTGGACTTCAGAAAATGAGGTGGACCCATTTCTAGCATTTTCAACAAATAAGTGACTGAAAGTCCATCCCATTAAAGAGTTTTTAATTAAAAAGAACAACCCACAGGTGCCTCATTGTTCAAGTGTACTGGATCATTCAGCAGCCTTCAGAGAAAACAGAACAGTTCGCTGCATGGTTAACATCTTCTAGACTAAATTAACCCTCGTGCAAGAGCAGGGCTGGCCATTAGAGGCTAAGGTCATTTTGTCTGAAGTGCTACTGGCTCTTCGCTTTCATTTCTTTAAGTCTCCCAGAATAGCATGGAGAAGCGTAATCATGGCCTCAATTCTTTTCTTTCCTCCCAACTCCATCATTTTAATAGGAATTTCAGAGAATCCCAGTTGATAACACCACTGTAGGGGAAAAACCAGAAGCAGAAATGTAAATATGCAGGGCATAATTTTCCTCTTCACTTCTAAACTGTGATCTCCACAAAGGAAGTGACAAAAATTAACACCCCTTTGAAGGCCCAGTACCTGGTAACCATTCAGTAAATATTTGCTGAATGAATTTCACAAAAGATCTTGTACTATCTTCAATTAATAAATTATAATCTCAGAAAGTCAACACATTTTATTAATTTATGATGGATTTCACAGGTCAGTAAATTGTATTCCTCAGGTGGTGAATGTCTCCTTTGTCACTACTGAACCTTTTGTGTGATAGAGTTGATCAGGTCACTTTGTTTAGTAGAGGAAAAAGGACAGGACACAGAGATTGAAAGGAGTGGAAGTCCAATAGTCAGTTAAAGAAAGCATTTACTAGAAGCAGAGCTCTCTCGTTAATAATGATGATCTTTAATCATAACCAAAACAGATTTATAAATTCATTCAGGCCTGTGTACTTTCGAGGAGAGGTCCTCCAGCCCTTCTACACATCAGAATCACCTGGCATGTAATGGACCCACCTTAAAAATATGGAATCAGAAATCCAGGCCTGGGAACATAGCTAAGTTGTAGAGCGCTTGCTTAGCCTGCAGGAGGCCCTCAGTTCAATGACCAGCACCAGAAGGAAACACTGGGGCTGAGGACCCAAGAATCTTCACTTTTTTATGGCTATGGTCTGTATGCATTTCTGATGCACAGCTAGTTAGATAATAACCACACTGCCTCTAAGAATATTTAGGATGAATGGACTGCTACCCCTCCACCTTTACGAAGGAGGGATTAATCTTTCCTCAAGAACTTCGCAAAGAATCAGTTATGGTAGAAGAGAAAGTAACTTAGATTCCAATATGCATGGATGTATTTCCCGAGGAGGATAGAGCTATGATTAAAATACTTTTAATTTAGAAGTTGAGGGCAGTAAAAATAAAGTTTAATAAGTGTAGATGAAATGCATTTTAAACACTTCTAAAAGAAAAGAGTAAGTCAAGAGACCCAAGCAGGGCACAGCAGAGATGAGACAGGGCAAGAGGGTTTGATGAGGAAGGGAGGGAGGACAGGGCTATGCCTCTGGGAAAGTTTTTCAGGGCCTAATCCCTTTCTTCCAGTCTTGACAAGTCTCAGTTCCACTCCTGAAGAATGAGTCAGATGGAAAGAGTATAAAACAGCTATGGTTTATTGCACTTATGGATTCCTAGTTCCCTTTTTGTGAAAGCAGCCCCAACCCTGTGGATTGGGAATCTCTGGACCAGAGAATCTCTCAGAGCCTTTCTAGCCCAAATGCTAAGAGCTGCTGAGATCTCCTTGACTTTGACATTGACCTTGACTGATGACTTCCAGAAATAGACGTTGTACTCTGTAAAGAGTGATGGGAACAAGTTTGGGCAGAACTCTCATTATTGGTGGGTTGACTGGTTTTCTTACCTGCAGTAGAATTTTTTTAAAAAAAGCTATTCAGTGCCATTTTTGGTAAACTAATACTGGCACAACCTTCTACGAAACATATCCCTTGGGGTATTCTTTGATCTGGGTGCCAAGGGATAGCTACTATCTATAGCAGGTAAGATGGTGGCTGTAGGGATGTATGGGGTCCCTCCACATATCCATAGCTGCTCAAGTTTGTCTCTGAACTGTATTACTTTTGGCCATGGGATGTTAGCTTTCAATACAAAGAATAAGTTAATGCATATGTTAGAAAAGGTTAGTTGCTTTCTGCAGAAATTCTAAATATATAAACTTACAATACTTTAAAGATGGATTTATGAACCTCATGGAAGTGTCAGCATGTTCAGACTAAAGTGTCTAAAGTTACTTTTCTGTGACTGTTTTTGGCAACCACTACAAAAGGAATTACTCAGGATCACAGGCTTGAAAGTCTTTCTCTTCTGAATTAGAATGTCATGTAGACTTTCAAAGGCATATGTACACCAAGAATGGTGATGAATGCCCATAATTTCAGCACTCTGGGAGGCTGAGGCAGGAGGAGCACAAGTTCAACCCTAGCTTGGGCAACTCAGGAACTAAGGGAAAACTTACCTTACCAATAAAAAGGGCTGGGCATGTAGCTCAGTGCAAAAGCCCTGGGTTCAGTCTCCAGTTTGTTTTGTGCTCACTATCATGTGCTCACTTTTGGAATGGCATGTGCAGTCACAGTCAGACTAGTCTGTGTCGGAGGGGGCCGCAGAGGAGCAGCAGTGTCGTTGTGCCCAAGCAGCACCACCCCTCTTAAGTACTGCCTTCTCTGGCCTTTTCCTCAGAGCCGTGCATAGCTACCAGCTGGACCCCCACAGGGCAGGACTCCTTGGCCTTCTTGCTGCATTCCCTGAGATGTTCTTCCTTGTGCTCCTGAGATAGCCTTTTTTTCTTGACACTACACCCCAACCGGCATTAATGATGAAATCTTTAAAAATTTATATTTCTGGTTTCCTAGGTGACAATTGAGTATCATTACTCCTTGCCTGCATCCTACTTGGAAATGATTCCATTTCATTTCAGTCCCCTCGTTAGTGTGATTTTCAGTATGTAATGTCCATCAACGTGACCAGGTTCCCTTGCCATCTGTGACAGCGATATCATTTAAGGATGCCACTCCAAACATGGTAATGGAATGTTTTTATGTAGGACCAAGCATGTTTAAGAATAAGTAAATTAAACAAATAGAGTGTTGGAGTTAAGAACTGTTAATAGGCATTCTCCTTTCTCTGTGAACAATTTAGGTATCTAGTTTTTTAAACTATTCAAATATATAACTATAATATTAATAACAAAGGAATTGTTCTTGAAGTCTCAAGCATTGTGCTAGCTTACTTACAGTTTGCTTTAGACAAAATAAAGGCCAATAAACTTTGACTTCTTTTTAAAAAATATTATTAGTACCTGTTTGCAGTACAGAACAGTCACATTTGTTGTGAGGAGCTTGTAGGTGTGTGTAACACAGCCTGACACTTATTTTATCTCTTTCCCTCCTGCCCCTCCCTGCTTCTTCCAAGTCTTGTCCCTTTCCCATTCACAAAAGCTCGCTTTACATTTTTCCCTTCATTTCTCCCTGTCAGCATCTCTTTAGCTTCCCTCCACCTCTCATTCCCCTTCCTATTTAAAAAGACCTCCTGCTTCCTATTATCTCTTACTTTATTCTTTATTTATGTTTGGGGTTTCTCATGTAAGATAAGCCATGTGATGGTATTTAAGCTTGTGCGTCTGATTTATTTTACTTATGGTCATTATGGTCTCAAGGTGCATCCATTTACCTACAAATGACTCAAGTTTATCTTTCCTTATTGCACATAGTACTTTAAAATGTTCATTTGCATTTTCTTCCCACTGTCCCTGTGCCATGCAAGGAAGCTAAACTAACTCTTCAATATTCATGATAGGATGTATCTTGTCCAGTAACACAGTCACGAGACTTATAGGAAGAAAGAGAGACTTCTAGAAATGTCAAGTTAATTTGCATAGAATGATGATGTTCATAAACACAGTAGGTTTATATGTAGGCAGAGTGGATTTCCAAAGATGTCCATGCCCTAATTCCTGGCAATTATGACTTTAGCACATTATGCGGCAAAGGGGACTTTGCAGATGTAATTATGGTTGTAGATCTTAAAGATAGTTTACTCTGGATTAGCTAGGGCAGTCTAATCTAATCCATATAAATCTTTAAGAGAAAAGATTCTTCCCCAGTTAGAGTCTGAGAGATATGGCAGAAGAGGAAGTCAGAAAAAGTTAAAGCATGAGCAGGTGCAGCTGCCCATTGCTGGCTCCAAAATAGAGGGACCGTTGTGATGAGGACATGGGGGTTTGAAGGATCCCAGGGCAGCTCCCAGCTGGAAGTCAGCAAGGAACTCGGGGACTCATTCTCAGTTCTTCCTTCCGACAGTGGGGATGAGCCTAGAAATAGGTTCTTCCCCAAAGCCTCTACGTAAATGCCCAGCCCAGCCAAGATATCAGCTCCTGCCTTGTGAGCTTCAGAACCAAAAAACAAAGTAAGCCACCAAGATTTCTGACGTGCAGAACTCTGAAATAAAACAAAATGTTCTTTAGAGCTTCTAATTGTGGGGCAGTTTACAACAGCAATAAAAAGTAATACAAGTAGAAGGCCTGGGATGGGAGTCATAGATTCTGTCTCTGAACTGACCAATTTTATGAAGATGAATCCTCTGCATTATTGTGAATAGGATTAAAACTTTAGACCCAAGGCCTGGGCCTGGACACCTGAGTGCATTTAGATGAATTCGGGAACAGCCTAGTATTCAGTGGCTCCCAAATGGTTGGTTTGCATTTTATATTAACTTGTACTCTGCCTAGGTTCTTTTACCACATAAAAGTTGTATCTGCAATAAATCTTAAAGAAAAGGAGGCTTTTAAGTGAAAACATTAATAAAGGTTAACTTTAAATTCATTGGCCCCTTTTGAATGCATAGATCATAAATATGGTAATCATGCATTTTTGGGTTCAATTTTAAAATAAAGAATTGGAGGTCAAAAATGGATGACCCATCTGCAGTTACTCACAGATTCTGTAACTTGTGTTGACCAAATACTTTAGGTACTTGAGAATAAAATTATTAGTCACCTTCTCATCTCTTGGACACAATACCATAATTAGACTCTGTATGTGTGTGTGTGTGTGTATGTGTGTATGTGTGTGTGTGTGTGTAGTAAGAATACTTAAAATCCACTCTCAAAAAAATTTTCAGTGCATAGTCAAGCATTGATTTAGTCAGCTTTCCTGTTGCTGAGATGAAATACCTGAGCTGATACTTGCAATGTGAAGTTGGACAGCTTGATTTGGGTTCATAGTTTCAGAGGTTGCAGTCCATAGCTGACTGTCTCCAAGACATCATGCATGGCAGCAGGGGATGGGGAAAGAAAGCTGCTCACCTCAGGAGACGGTTGACGATGAGAGCCCAGAAGAAAAACAAAGCGGGATAAGTGAGGGAAGTGACACAGGGCAGAAGGAATGCCGTTTCATTTTAAATATAGCATCTGAAACAAATTGTATTGTAATTAAGTTATTCACCACGATGGTATAGGATACACGTACAAAGTTTTAAGAATTGTTATGGGGAGGCGAACTGACATACCTATAACCTCACATAGTTTTCCACTCTTTGTTTTTATGGCAAGAGCAACGAAGTCTCATTTAGCAAGAGTTCATGTACAGTACAGTTTTATGACCTGCAGTCATCATGTTGTACATTAGCTTGCTGGATCCGTCCACCCAATTTATCTACTTCTTTTTACCCTTCCATTAATTGTCTTCTGTTCTGCCCCAGTAACCGCTGTCTTGTATACTATCTCTATGTATTTGAACTTCTTTGGAGGACTGCTTTCTTAGGTAAGTGGGTCAGTGTAAGCCTCCCGCAAAAGTTATATGACAAAACTAAGTGTAAAAATGTGCAAACCACTGGAGGTGGAGTGGTCTGGGCCCAAGGAAACAGACGCATGAAGTTAATGTGTGTTCAGGAAAAACATGATGCCACAGAAGCTGGAACACCGCCAGGCAGGGAAGAGCGGCAGGTGATAAACCAGAGTTGTAGGTGGGGCACAGGCCAGGTGGAACCTTGTAGGTCGAGAGAGAGATTTCCTTTTATTCTGAGCAAAGGAAGGTGCCATCAGAGGGACTGATTTAAGCAGAAGCCAAACACTGCAACTGCCTTAGTTCTCCAGCTCTTAGATGTTATATTCCTTGAAAAAAATAGCCCATATTTATCATCTTTTCTTCTGTGTTCTTTGCTTTTAAAGCCCCTGAAGTCAGACCCTAGCAAGGAGATTACCACCCAATTTCCAGAGTCCATGTATGTGTTCAGTACTTTCTTTTCAGACGGTTGGCAGCCCTCAGCGCCCTTGACATTGACCTTTGCTGTGAAGTTCTTTTCATCTATTAATATAACCCAGTTCCAGCAATTGTTATCTTTGTGGCACTGGGAAAATTGATTAATCTCTCTATTCTACAGTTTCCTCACCTGTGAAATGGGAAATGGAATTGTAACAATTTCATAGGGTCCTGATAAAGGTTAAATATTACGTATTAAACATTTAAGAAATGCTAGTTATTATTACATCCCAAGCCCAAATCCCCATCTTACCCTTCTCCCAAACCTGTTCCTCTACTATCAGCAGGATCGGTATCTGTAATGGTTCAGTATGTCACTTCCAAAATTTATTTCTGCCTGTGTGAAGAGATGATGAGGTCATGACAACTGCTCCTTCATACACGGGACTAAGGCTCTTTTAGAAGACACTTTGCACAGCAGTGAGCCAGCTCGCTCTTTTCTGCCCCTACCATGACGATTGGTAAGAAGCCTTTAGCCAGACACTTGAGGCTGTGGCTTTGCTTGATCTTGGACCTCTCTGTCTCCAGTATCATGAGAAATGAATTTCTACTCCTTCCAAATTACCCAGTCTGTGGTTTTGTGTAGCAGTAGCACAAATGGACTAAGATCCATCAAATTCAAAAACGTCACCCGTAGTGAAGTTCTCCTGTAGGTTCAACCTGTAAGATCCCAACTCTGTCCATTCCGGTGCCCCCGCCTCTTCCCCCTGACCACACACACATGGAGTCACATGCCACTCTCCTTCCCTTACACCTGGGTGTCCTGAACTACTCAGTCAGCCACTTACCTGTTTTTTGCAAATTTTGCTCGGATTCTCTTAATAGTCCTTCAGGAATTTCTCAAATACTCACAAAACATTAGTAATAAATCCAGCTATTTACTCCATGCCAGCAAGCAGCATTGTGCTTTCCACCTATGATCTCATGGGATATTCACAACAATTTCATGAAATCGGTGCTATTATTACTTTTCTATTTTACTGATAAGGTCACTAAAACTGAGAGGAATTAAATAATACAGAAAAAGTCACACCCAAACAAGTTATGGAGCTGGGATTTGAACTCAGATCCACCTGATACCAAAGCCCAAGCTTCCAAGCACCATGCTCTTACTATACCTTAAAGGAGCTTATCTTAGCAAATCTCTTCAAATTATTCTTGTTTGTGTATTTTAAACCTTTGATGACTTTCCACTGTGTGCAGAACAAGGCAATAATGCACTTCAGCCTGGGACAGAACACCCTTTGCTCTTGTGTCTCAACTGATCTTTATAAAATTTAGTTTTTTTATTTATATTTGTTCAATTTCATTGTACTTTCTTTTATATCATGCTATTTCTGTTTTGCTGCAGACATTTTTCTCTTTTCTAAACACACACACACACACCAGTATTTTCAGCTTCGTACAGATTCTTCTTCAATGTTCTGCATATTCACACAGACCTATGCAAATATAAATATACATTCACAAGTCTAAATCAAATGTTCATGGGTTTTATTTTTAGCATTGGAGATATAACTTAAACACTATATTAATAGACAGAAGAGGGAATAGGGAGAGGGAAGAGAGGTTTTGAGAAATTATGAGGAATTAGCCTGATTATGGTAATTAGCTTACCTGACAAGTCGGAAATCCTCAGGGAAAGCCGGGAAGCTGCACTTCTGCCATCATGTGTCTGGAGGCAGTGAGGAAACAGAATTCCTTCTTTCTCTGGGGATCTCAGGCTTTTCCCTTCTTAAAGTCTTCAACTGATTGGACAGGGCCCACCCAAGCTCTTCAGAGTAATCTGCTCTATTCAAAATCGGCTCATTTAAATGTTAACCACTTCTAAAGTCTACCTTCAGTGACATTCAAACTGGTGATTGACCTGAGATCTGGCCCCATAGCCTAGTGAAGTTACTACAAAATTAACCACTGTAGTGCATTTCCTTACCTTACCTTTTCTCACAAACAAGGTATTGTTGGTGCTTCTTCTTATCAATATTTACAATCATAACACTTTTATCTATTTGGTTCTGTTTGTTTGTTTGTTTGTTTGTTCTGAGACAGGGTCTCACTATGTGGTTCAGGGTGGCCTTGAACTCACTATGTAGCCCAGGCTTGCCTCAAACTCATGTCGATCCTCCTGCCTCAGCCTCCCTCAGTCCTGAGATTACAGGCATACACCACTATACCCAGCTGAACTCACTGTTTATAATCGCTGAATAACATTTTATATTGTGTATAACACTGTGTTGTATTATAATTTATTCAGCCATTCATCAATTTATGAATATTTAATTTCTTCTTAGATTTCTTTGGGTAGAGGTGGAGCAGTACAAATAATGCTACATATTGTGCCTATTTTCCTAGGTACTTTTGGATTAGTTTCTGAAACTTTAGTATCGACTTTTCTGCCAGCAACATGTGAGGGAACTTTCCCCCCTGACTAGCACATGAGAGTGCAGCTCTAGCTAATTAATGTCAATCTAATCTCTGAACTATGCCATGTTATTGTGCCTTTAATTTGTGTTTCCAAGACTACTGGTGAACTTGAGCATCTTTTAATGTAGTTATTAAATCTTTTAGACACTCTTTCATGAACTATATCTTGAAAGTTACATTTTGAAAATGGTTCCTTGCCTATTTTTTCATTTCTATGCCTTTTTATTAACTTGCAGAATTTAACTCCCAAGCTCTTGTGTGGTTTTGCAAATATTTGTAATTTGTGTTTTCATGTTCTTTGTGAAATAATTTAACATTCTAAATGTTTCTTTCTGAAAGTTCTTTTGATAGTCAAACTGTCTTTGGCTTTATAGCTTCAGATATTCTTATTTTGCTTAAGGACTCAGTTTTATTTAATTTTTTAACATTTAAATCTTTAATTCTTCAAAAATTTTATTTTGCCTTTCACATGGGATGGGCTCCAACTCTTTTGCCTCAAAATGGTTAATGCTTGGTGCCAGAAACATCAGTCAAACTTTATCAAATTCTAATTTAGAGGAGGAAAGACTGAGCTATTTTATCTCCAAAAAACTGAAATAATATTTTGTCACACAGATATTTAGATTTTCTCCTAGATTCTCTATTCATCTATTTGTTTTGCTCCTGTGCTGGTTTGATTAAAGAAACATTGTAATGAGTTTTATAAACAGTTAACACATAATGTCCCCAGCTTCATACACACATACACACTATTTGTTCTCTTAAGTCTCTTGGGGATTTATTCTTCCATGCAAACATCAAATTATTCCACATACTTCCAAAAGCAAAATAAATGAAATAATCTCTTCTGTACAAAACCAAACACACAGCCCTCTGTGATCTCACATATAATTGTATTGTATTATATGTTATTTGGGAGAGACACACCGTTGCCTTCCTCATACTACATCTTCCTGTCTCCATTGTGCCACATATTTGCTTACTGAGTACTACAATATGTGTTGTGGTTTCGAGGTGCTCAAACCCCAAGAAACATTCCCCAGTTAGGTCTGGATAATTTTATTGTATTGATTAAAAAGCACTACAAAATGGTGAAAACTTTGTAACAGAAAATTTTATATTTTAGTAAGTTTCTTTTCTAGGTAAAACATAATGTTTCCCATCGGTGTACCCACCTTTTATGATTTCAGAGAATGAAGAACACCCTGCCTGCAGCAGGAGCCCCCAGGTCAAGAGCTTGGTACTAATCTTTCTGGTCTCCTAAGGTGGCTGCACCCTTGCTCGGGGCTTCGTCCTGCTTCCTAAGCTTCCAAGGCAGGTGTCAGGCAATGTGCTCCTGGTGCTTCTGGTCTGGCAACACTGTTTTCATGCCCTGCAATTTTGCCAAGAAAAAGGTCTGGGTAGTGCCAGGCTCACTGCTGTCACCTCTGCGGTAGCCAGGGCTTTGCAGGACACTCTCCCACGTGTTTCTTTCTTTCTGCTGGCTCAGGCCCGTTTGCTTTTATGTTCCTTTCTGCCCTTTCTCCATCCATAGCACAACCCTGACCGCATGTTTTTCTTTGTTGCCAGCAAAGCAGCCCAGATGTACTGCTGCCCAGTTAAGCCAGTCTTGGCAAGAAAGATCTGAAGGTGGATCAGCAAACAGGCTGGGCAAAGCAGAGCCTGGGCAAAGTTTACCCATACCCGAGGGCACCGTGACCCTCAGCGGACTGCTCACATTGTAGCTGGGTCTTGAGGTAGAATGGGCAAGGCATGGATTTGCTGGATCTCTGAGAGCTCTCTGGGTGGAGGGTTTTTTTTTTTTTCTTTCTAAAATTTTCCCCGTCTGTCACCAAACCAGGATTCTCCTGGCGGGCAGCCTGGCTCAAGATACAGTGGTTGGTTCCTTGCTCCTTTTGAAGGCTGACATTTTTCCAACATCTACAGCCTAGATATTGAACAAATAAATGCCTGTCGATGTACTGAGGCAGGAGATTCTTCATTTCCCTGGTGACCTATGTCTAGGACATGTGGCAGGGACTGAGCCGTCCGTCCTTCTTAGCCCAGCTTCCTAGTTCTCGGCCCTGCCGTGCTCTCAGGATGTCTGTAAAATCCTTTTACTGGATGTGATAGTTAATAAAAAGTTATCACTTGATATCACGAGTTGAAGATCTACTTTGGGTGCATATTTTTGAATAATATTTGAAAGAGGATCTTCCCTGTGGAAAAACTAGACTTTCTTTTATAAAAATAGGCCTCTTCTAATGTCAATTTTCTGCCTGAATAAAAGTGAATGAATATTAAACATTGCTGCAGGCAGCCTTGTCATTGAAATTAAAGATTCCCAGCTATAATAAATAATTTTGTAAAAACACAAATTTTGTCTAAGCAATGATAAATCCCATTTTTTTTTCTTTTCTTAAATGTATTTTCAGTCCAGGGTAAATACATTTGCAATGTAATGTGTGAACATGAGACGTTGGTTTTAGAATAAGTCTCATATATTTTGAAAAAGCAGAACAGCCACCTTGCTGTTACAAAGTGGTCCAGTGGCTAAATGGGGAAGAGATGACTCTTCCTAGTGGGAAGATGGCATATGTCTTGGAAGAAAAGTGAGTCACATTTGGCACTATGAAACTGTTATTCACTGGAATAACATATTAGGCCTGCTGCAATGCGATGTGTCCTGTAAAAGGAGCTCTAGACCCAAATCAGCTGACTTGGTTTCAGGTGGGTGGCTGCCTGCTGCTTGCTAGCTGTGTGACCTCTGACAACTTATTTATGCTCTCTGATCTTCGCTGTTACCGACCACAAAAGTTAAGGATCAGACTAGCTGGGAGCTCTAACTGCTTGGCTTCACACAGTGGCGTGTCTCAATCAGTTGTGAGGTAAGTAATTTATTGCTACTGGAAATAAAGACCTGACATTTGCCAATAATTTATGGTTGGAAATAAATAAGCTTATGCCTGTGATGTCATATTCCCCAACTTACCCTCTGATGTGGTTTCTGGAGACAAGAGTGTGAATTATGATTGCTTTACTGAGAGCAACATCAAACTATGTTTAGTATGTAGTTACAAAAAAACCAGGGTCTTGATTAATGTCCTTTATAAATAAGATGAGCACCATGCTGCTAAGAATTTCAGATGATTAATTTCATTATTTAAGTGCTTATAAAATGTTTTCATGGATACTGTTTCTAATAACTTTCTGACTATTTGCCTTCCAAAGAGATGGGTTTTGTCACTATTTTATTGATGTCTGAGCACACACTGAAGAAGGAATTAATTCTTAAATATGGCCCAGCGAGTATGACCTGCCGGGATGATTTTCTGTGGCGTTTGTTATCATTAACCATGGTCTATGCAGTGAAGGGTCTCCCACACCCGGAGCGGAGTGGGTCGAGAGGTTGAGTAGTGACTATATCTGGGGGTAGAAGAACTTCTACAATTTGCCTTCTATTTTCCTGATTCTGTTTTTGATGCTCACTGCTTAGCCATGGAGATTGTAATTTCCTAGGGTTTGAAGATTTTTGAATTTCAAATTCCATATTTTTATATTCTAGATTTTCTTTGCCTCAAGGAATCTTAGCAAAGGCACGAGATACTGGGTTAAGCCATCATGACTCTCCACCGTCCCCTCCTACCAGCAAACCCACACACCAAAGGAAACAGCCGTAAATGATTAAATGGTTAAGGCACCAACAGGGAGCATCAGGTAATGAGGGGCAAGTAGCAAGGACTCAGCCCGTCACTGTCTAGGGCTTATTTATTGCATCCTCGGTGCTAGGCAAGGTACTTATTCTTGCATACATGAGTTCACTTAGTTCTTGTAACAACTCTATGAGGTAATAATGAGATTGGTATTTTATGAGCAGGCTGAAGTCATCCATCCAGGTGGCAGCGTCTGGCTGAGGCTCACACTCGGGCAGTCTGGCTCCAAAGTCAATTCTCCGGGCCAGTCCTCTATGGCGTGTCATGAATACCCTAAACTGACCAAGTTTAGGACAGCTACTTTCACGTTGTCTTCTGCTGTAGCTCTTGTCATCCCAATGCGTATCTGAGGAATCGGATCAGTGAGAGTAAACAAGTGACCAAGACCACTCGGCCGGACATGCTGACAGGCGAAGAGAAACTGGAGTTGGAACCTAAGTCTCTTGGACGATAAAACTGCACACTTTCTTCTTCGTGTATTGTTTTCTATAGAGTTGAGAAACCTGATACAAATGAACGTGAAATACTCCCGGACATTTTTCCTCCTTGAAAAGATCCATTTGTTCTAAATCATTGAAGTTTTCATCCATATAAAGTGTGGAATCTTTGTCTAATGCTTATCATTGCGATTTCACCAAGCTCAGGTTCTGAGTATCTGCAGAAGGTTCCCTTTCACTAACTGCAAGTAGAAGAGAGTTTAATTCTTGGTTCCGCCCCCTCCACCGGGAGCCAATCACAGGCAAGCCTGACCAAGCGTCAGCTCTTTGCTTGGTTCACTGCTACGAAATACCTCCAGTGGCGGATGTTCACACTAAGGGAAACGATTAACAAATTAGTTAATGTTTTTACCTGGCTTTTCTCTTTTCAACTCCGCATTGCCTTGATCAGTAGCCGAGGCCTCTTTGTGAGCTCCTACAGAAGGTTTGTGAAAATACAACATTTTAGAAAAGCAACCCAACTGAAGACTTACAGTAACTTCTAATGACAGCTCTCAGTGGAAGATGTTTATACACTTACAGACATTTGTTAGAAGTGTAAGAGAAATAAAACTGTGTTCTCCATTGTTCTTCCTGGAGTTTGTCATTGATTGACAGCCAGTGTTCACCAGGAAAAACATCCCTGAGGAGGTAGAAGCTCACCCATCTGCAGGTTAGGCTTCCAGTATTTTCAGAATGAAATAAACTCAGAATAGGCAAGGAAATAGACTGAAATAAAGTACCAGTAAGTGACAAAAGTCTGTGAAAAAGCCTATATATTTTCTTCAGTAGAAATATATAGGCTCCAACTAGCTAGAAACTATTTAAAAAAATAAGAATCAAATTAGAAGTAGAATATTCTGGTAGGAAAAATGGGGATCAGAAAAACAGGGTAAGGTCAATAATTTGGGGTCATTAATGATACAGATAAATAACTTTCTATGCCTTAAAATCCTTTCAGAGCATGCAGCTTTTACATAAAATAATTGCTACTCATACTTTTAGTTTTATCTTTTCAAGATAAAATCAAACTGTGTCTAGTATGTATATACTTTTTTAAATGTGGGGTCATTATTAATGTTCTTTATCAGTAATTTAATTAAAAATTATAACTTCTCTGCAAGATGACTCAAATAAAATGTGTCTAAAAATGAGTATATATGTTACATCTTTTCTGTAGAGATGCTAGCTGAAGCATTACTATATGTCATCATACGTATTGCGTCCTACCTTACTTGTAAGTTGAAGTATTAAACTCTATTTTAAGATGGGAAAATTAGTCACAGGTGAATGGACTTAATATTTGAGTTGACGAATGCCAGTATAAGACACTGCCCCATTTTCTGTTCCCAATCTGTTCCACCATGAGTGTGATTGGAGGGAAAACAAGGACAGGCTCATTGTGGTCATCTCCTTGGCCCCTGGGCCATTCTGTCTGTCTCTGTATCTGACTGTCTAACCCCTAACCCCTCCCTGCTTAGAAAGGAACTGAAGAAAGGACCGTTCACCTTAGGTAAATGCAGACCACAGAATTTCAACCTCCCATTATATGGGAATCACATATGAATACATGTGCAGCAGGATAGTAAGGCCTTCCAGTTACATGGCCCAGCTTAGCCCAGTTCAGTTTGATTTAGCATCATGGCATCAGGGGTATAACATAGCACTGATCCCTATTTGAGTACTTGGCATATATCCAAACATTGTGCTTTACAAGGTAAAACATACCTAATGTGCGTTTTGTTTACATGGTAAGGACATATGCAATGTTTTAGGGGATCATTCTATATTCCACCCAACTTGGATTGTGTTTAATATTAACCAAGTCACTGTTTTGTTTTCACCCTGATGTTCACCTGTTAGCTAAGACTCTTTGACTCCCCAGCTTCTACTATTCTCCCATGAGTCATCACAGATTTGTCTTGTAACCTGTCCTTGGATGGTATTGCAGTGTTTACCTCGTGATTATCATATAGTCTGTATTTTCTGAACAAAGCTGTTGCTCCTTTTTATTTGTCCTAAATTCTCTCTGCCTCTCTTAGATATCAGGGGATATCCCAGAGAATGTTTTAGTTTTTACAAGTTCACTTGACCAAATCCTAGCTCAGCCTCTAGTGTGCGCTGAAAGTTTAGCATCCCTAGATTTTAGTTTTCTCACCATTTTGGCAAAAGGTATCCTGAATCTCTCTGGTACACTATATCTTCCAATCTAAAATTCTGTTACTTTGGGGTCCAGTTCACATCCTTTATGACGCCACAATCTTTCCTTATGTTTCCTAATTATAAGCATGTTCAACCTGTGGCCAGCAGCCTGGGCAACCCAGTATTATAATAAAAAATGAAGTTTTGATACCTATAGAGATGAACCATATTAAATATTTTGTATGCAGCCTAAGGCAGTTCCTCTTCACTCACTGTGTCCCAGGCAAGCCAGAAAGTTGGAGACCCAAGTTGTCATTTGAATATTTTTTTTAAATGCCAGATGCTTGGGCCCTGCTTCAGACCAATTAAATCTAAGGGTGGAGTCTAAGAATCCTATTTTTCTAAAGCTTTGAAGTTCATTCTGATGTACAACCAGAATCAGAAAGAACTAGTCCTCACTAAAGCACCTTGATTTTGTCTTTGGCTTCTCCACTGGTCATTATTAAAGTAACCAGGTGAGAGAGAGACAGAGAGACAGAGACAGAGACAGAGAGAGGAGTGGGGATCTTCTCTCTCTATAGAAGCATGGAGGAGACTGTGACAGGGTGTGATAGGAGGAAGAGAGCCAGGAGAGATGAGATAACATTGCTTGGGCAAATATTATGAAGGAGTCACTATTTTCTATGTACAGAGTATAACCATCCATAGGCTTGACTGGTTGAGTTCTAGGATACCCAATAAAAACAGTGTCTGGTTTCCATTTGTAATATTTGTTTTTTTAACCTTGTTTTAATGTGTCTTCCTTATGAAAATGTGCCTCCAATTATATAAGGTGCAGTAGAGGATATAGAAGGTGCTCTGTGATTATGCTTTGGGGTCAGTGTTGCTGAATGGAGCTCTTCCCCAAACATGGGCCGTACATATGTCTGTCACCGTCCTGGGTGCCCCACCCCCAGCCATGCCCTCCCGCTCCCTCCCCCACCCCAGCCATTCTGCTGCTTTAGAAAGCCATCTGTGGCGCTGAACTGGAATCTATGATTCAGTACTCTTTCCCCTTTACTTTGAAAGTTTTTCCTATATTCCAGTAGAAATGAATGTATGCTCAGTGGTACGACTGCCATGAAATTCTACAACTGTATTTGATAATGGCAGTAAAGGTTAAGTTATGACAGGTCAGGTTTGAATGATTGGCAGCCAGTGCATTAGAGAGGATGCTGACTTATGGGGCCCCTCCTTCCGGAAAAGAGCCTCACTCTGCAGCTAAGTGATTTAGTCCTGCCAATCTTTTTAGCCATTAAAAATTCTCTGTTTTAAAAACAATGGGATGTGGGAATGTGACACGTTCTTCTCTTGGGTCCCTGTCTGCCATCAGGTTTTATGGTTTTAAACTCCTGTGACACTAGCTGCTTTTTCCTTGACTAAGAAATGGACAGTCTGTCTCGTTTTCTTCTTGAGGAGATTTTGAAGTTTGTAAGACTTCAACAAGATGCTCACCTGCAAGGCAGAGCACCCACTGGCCTTCCCATAGCAGAGTGAAACCAAAATGCCTGAGAAGCCCCAGCCAGATGACTGCATTCTGTTTTACTGTTAAATTTAATTTAATATAACCTTGTTATCTGTGAGAAAACTGTGTTTTTACATGCCTGCATATGTAGACTCTATGTATTATTTTTAATTTTTCTAGGACTATTCCCTTGGACACTCAGCTTCATGCCTTCCATCCATGAACACAACTCTTTCTGCAGCAGGAAATATTGAATATGGGGTGAGTGAGACAACTCTCTAATCGGCATGTTTGTATTAACAGCGTGTCTGTCTTGGGATCTTGAGAAGTTAATATATTTTTGCTTTCAGTAATTACAGTTTCCCTGGGAGAATATTTATAGGTTTCCGTGGGCAATGCATCTCTTGCTGTGTCAGATAGGCACAATTGTGTCTTTAAAAATCAGGAAGCTAATTCTCTTTGATAGCATCAGAATAAATGTTCACTCTTACAGGCTCTAACATTAGGTATAAATTGACACTTGAATATAAAATAGGCTTTTAAAAATCTATCATCTTATTGGACTAGCATCTGTTTTGTCATATGCTAAATAAACACAGGTGCATAAAAGATTCATCTAGCTATGCGAATGCTCGTGGTGGAGGGTCACAGACACAATGAAAAATCTTGATTTGCAGCCACACAAATGCGTCAGTTTTCCAGTTTCTTGTCAAGCTCCCATGGAGCCTCTGTGAGAGACAGATTGCCCAGGACACACAGTTCAGCTGGGCCAACAGCCAGTGCAGAGAAGTTACCGGGTAACACAGATGCATGTTGTCACCATCAAGAGGCACAAGGGTCCTCTGCTTTTATCCTGGTGGGAGGCTGTAAAGCAGGAAGAACAGCTTAGCATGAGACATTGAATCTGATCATGGAAAGATAAGATGTTGTCCATTAAAATAGCGTGCTGTTCATGCCTTGCTATTTGGAGGAGGCCTAGTTGGGCACCAAAAGATGTTTTAGGGCTGGGGATATAGCTCAGCAGCACAGCTCCTGCCTGGCAAGTGCAAGGTCCTGAGTTTGATTCCAGGTACCAAAAAACAAACACAAGATGTTTTAAACTGTGCTGTCATACAGTAGAGGGTATCACATTGTGACATTTGATTTTTTGTGTGTTTTTTTTTTTTTTTGCAGTACTGGGGATCGAACTCAGGACCCTGCGCTTGCTAGGCAAGCGCTTATTCCACTGAGCTATATCCCCAGCCCCAACATTGTGACATTTGAACCACAGCCTTAGCTAGCCCTTCTTCAAATGATTAGACTCTACTTGATTCATTTCTATAATTTTATTTACAGACAGAGTTATGCACCAAGATATTAAAACTCAATCTTCATTAAGCCAACACTTGGTGACCAACTATTCTGTTCATGTTATAGGTTTATTTCAAATGTAGGGCTCTCTTGAGCCTGTATTCTAAGGAAGACACAATTAAAAAACAAGTGGGGGTAGGCGAGTAGCTTAGTAGTAGCGTGCTTATGTATGGGTTCAAGATCTTGAGTTCAATCCCCAGCATTGCAAAGAAAGTGAAAAATGTGGTGTTATATGGCACTAAATGCAATGGAGTAAAATAAAATCAGAAAGGACAATAAGGTATGCTGTAATGTGGTGCTGTTTTCAATAGGGCAGGCAGAGACAGCATCGCTGAGTGGATAATATATGGGCAATGAATTAACAGAAGAAGAAAGCAGCACACCCACTGAAGAAAAAATGATGGGGGTTTTGATAGTAATGGAGGTGATGAGCAGTGATGGGTTCTTTTGAACTGTTTTGAAAGTAGAACTGACAGAGTTTTTCTCCAGATTGGACGTGGGGTGAGTGAAAAATGATCAGATGACTCCAAAGTCTTTGGCTTGAACAACTGAAGGATGGTCTTAACATTTCTTGGCAGGGACAAGACTCAAAAACATGTTTGGAGAGGGCAGAATTAGGAATTCTATTTTAGAGCTGGGAAATTTGAGACCTTTATTTGATATCCAAATGTAGAAATCAAGTGAGTAGGTGAGTATTCATGTCTGGAGGTCAAGGGCAGGTTCTGTGATGAAGACACATTTGAAGGCATGAGTTCTTAGATGGTTTTCATGGCTGAGGCTGGACAAGATCATGAGAGGGAACAATTTTCCACACCAATGCCCATCTTCATCTTAGAAGTTCTTCTTAATTTGGAAGTGGTGGGTTCCATGCTTGGGTGTTTTTAAAGCCTCCTCAGATGAATCACATTTGCACACAGATTAAGTATATCAGAGCAAGGGACTGAGTGTGGCTGAAGACAAGTACAGGTCATGTGACAGAGTCCAGGGAACACTAGCATTTAGAGGTCACCTTTGATGAGTTTCTGTGTCAATGTGAGCAGAGAAAGGGCAGTTAGCTGAAGGGGAACTGGAGATAAGAGACATTTGATTTTAAAATGAGAAAAGTGGCAACATATTTATGTTCTCTTCTGTTTCTTTTTTTGTTTTCATGGTAATTTTTTTCAGACAAGGTTTTGCTATGAGGTTCAGGATGGCCTCAAAATCAGTTTCTCCAGCCTCAGGATTATAGGTGTGCACTACCACACCCAACTATGTGCTCTTGGAAAGGATCCAGTACAAGGAGAAAATGATAGATGAGGAAAGAACAATTGCATTAGGCAGAGAAAAGGGGACCGTGTGTGCAGTGGCTGGAGAGCCTGGCCAGTTGCTTCTGGTTACAGGAGGAAAGGCTTGAGCATACAGGGCAGTTGCAGGTAGGTTAGTGCTTACACAGCAGGTGCTGGAAGACACTGTCTATTGGTTCTTTTTCTCAGGGGAAGAGGAAGCAGGGTCTTCAGTTAAGAGGGGCTGGGAAGGAAGAGGTAGAGGCTTGAGGAGAGACCAGAATATGAACTATATTGTTATGGTTTGCACGTTGAATGTCCCTTCAAAGTCCACATGTTACAAGCTTGGTCCCCAGGGTGACATTATTGGGAAGATAGGAGGTCCTTAGATCACATGGGAAGTGTCCTAAGAACAAGTGTGTGGGACCTCTGTCTCCCAGTATCTCTGGTTCTTGGCTTGTGATATGAATGGTTTGCTCTGACCCATGCTGTCCGCCACTGCATCTGGTACACTTGCCAGAGGCCTAAAGGAATAGGACAACCCAATCAGACTGGAATCTCTAGAACTGTGGGTCTAATACACTTCTTCTCTTAGTCAATTCCTTGGGTATTTTGTAGTGGAAAAATAAAGCTGGCTGATGTATACACATAAGGGAAATAAATGGGTAAGTGGACAGAGAAAGTAGAATCGGTGGGCAGTTCAAGGGTCATGGCTTTCGTGCAACCCGCAACTTTGTACATGAGTTTTCCAGCCACATTCAGCTGTTTGTGTGGTATAGAGAATCAGGAGTTAGATTAGGCATGGGTGTAGTTTCTTCTAGGTGAAAAGACTGGAAAAGGAATGAGCTACCACATTGAAGCTGTAGGGAATGGTATGATTATAATGATGAACCTTACTGTTTGTGCTGCATGGTAAAGTTGGGGAAACTGAGCACTTCAGAGGAGTGAGGAAGTGAAAGGAAGGCAAGATTTACATATTGAAGGCCTCCAGAGGGCCAAAAAATTGCTGAAGACAGTCCTCAGAGTTGATTATGGCATGAAACGTCTGTCAGTTATGATGAAAGGTAAGCATATTCATTACAGAAGCTGATTTCACATTGAATCTACTTAATTAAGTTTTCACCCATTAAAATTACTTAAGTTATGAAAAAAGGACCATAGCTTTGAACATTAGTATGCATTCTTTCACTTATAATTATGAAATGAATATATTAGTGTGTAATCTAAAAACAATTAGTGATTGCTAGAATACATCTCAGTACTCTGTCTCCTGTAAAGTAATAAATTGCCTAAGACAGAATTAAACCATCCTGAGCACTTTTTAAATATTTATGCTTCTTTGCTACCCCAGTGGTTTGGGAAAATGATGACAAACAACATAATATATATCTCTGCCTATTTGGTAAAGCACTTTAATTTCCCTAAATTGCTGGAAAGGAATTCGCAGTGGCTAAGAAACTTTTCAAATATTCAATTGATAAAATTGTATTATATAAGACTGATGCTAGCATTATAAAATGCTAAATAGATATGCATAGATGAAATTTTGTCTGCTACAGGTCAGAATGGCTACATGTAGAAAGGGACCTCTCACCCCCTCATGGATGTTCTACCCAATGCCTGGATTCCCTGATTATCCTCTTATAAATCTTATCATTATTGAGGCTGGGGATATAGCTCAGTGGAATAAGCGCTTGCCTAGCAAGCACAGGGTCCTGAGTTTGATCCCCAGTACCGAAAAAAAAAAAATCTTATCATTATTGAATTTGTAGGAAACTATGCTTGTCAGTTGGACATCTACAGTGGGCCCAACAGACCAAACCAATTTAAGAGGAGTTTAATTATGGTAACTGTACTTTGGCTGATTGCAGGAACCCCTGTAGCCAGCTAACTAAACTGTAACCGACTGCTTGATTGACTAAGCTATAGCCAATTAAATTGTTTTCTATGCCTTGCTTCCATTTTCTTATACATCCTTTTTTTTATTTTAAAAGTATAAAAAACAAAAAGATATTAACAAACAGACACAAAGTAGCACAAGAATAGTACAATCGAATCTGAGTTACAGATAAGGTGACAGGGAATCAACAATGGTTGTTGCATTACATATTGATAACTTCTAAGTGTATATTCAGGAAAATAGGTATAGACATGCAAAATTGATCAGACAATTAATCATCAACTATTCCTTACAATAAAGTGACCTAGGTCAGTAGTACAACTTCTTTTTATAGTGTGAAAGCAAAAAGAACTACATCAACTACAACAGAAAAAGAGAGAGAAAAAAAAAGAAAAATAAACGAAAAGCATTAACAAAGAGACACAAAGTAGCTCAATAAACTTATAGACAAAGCAACAGAAAACCAACAATAGTTGTTGCATTTCATATTAATATCTTCAAAATGTATGCACCGGAGAACACATAAAGACATACAAGGTTGATCAAACAATCAGTCATCAACTATTCCTTACCATTCAATGACATAGGTCAATAGTAGAACCATGTTAGCCATCCTGCACATATGTATATACATAGATACTTACATACATACATACATAAATTTTTGCCTCATTCTTTTCTCCTTTCCCTCGTCCCCTCTGTTCTTTACATTTGAACACATTTCCTTCATGACTCTTAGTTTATGTTCCCACCCTCAGGTTCTTACACCAGTGACACAATACATTGCCTGCACATGTACCTCTGATTTATTTCACTTATGAGTATGGTGTCTAATTTTGACCATTTGCCTACAAAGGCTCCATATCCATCCCTCTTTATAGCTGAATAATATTCCATTGTATAAAAATGCCACAGGTTTTTAATCCAGTCTTCTGTGGATGGACATTTGGGTTGCTTACACAATTTAGCTATTACAAATTGCGCTGCTATAAACATGGGTGCACATATATCAGAGTGATATGATGCTTTCAGATCTTCTGGGAAAATACCCAGAAGGGGAATAGCTGGTTTGAATGGAACCTCTAGACCTAGTTTGCTGAGGAATCTCCAAACTGCTCTCCACAGTGGTTGCACCAGTCTGCGTTCCCATCAGCAGTGTAATAGACACTCAGCCACCTAATATTTGACAAAGGGGCCAACCAAACTCACTGGAAAAAGGATGACCTGTTTAATAAATGGTGCTGGAAAAACTGGCTTGCCTCTTGCCGAAAACTGAACATAGACCCAAGTCTATCACCATGCACCAAACTCAGGTCAAAATGGATCACAGATCTCAATATTAAAACAGAAACTCTAAATCTATTGGAAGAGAAAGTAGG
>PVLD010024793.1:0-24825 GCA_004027595.1 Dinomys branickii
ACTTTGTTCTATTAGTCATCATTATTACTTTGTCTTTTTCCATCAATAGGTCTTTAAGGGCCAGCATGGGAATTCTCATTCTGGAATCAGGTGCGCATCAATAAGGCCACACTGAGCATAGATTTAAAACCATTCTTCATTGGAGGAGTAGCTTCCAAAAAGTAGAACTTTGAAAAAGAAGGTATAAAAAGTAGAAATTCAGAAAAGGTAGAAATACCGGGCTGAAGGGAAAAGGCAAGTGCCTGAGGGGAGTGAATTCTTCCTTTTGTGGTTTTCAAAGTACTTCAAGCTGGGAATGACCTCCTTTGCGAATCTATTCTTTTGCTGAACGCTCCTGGGAACCAGACAACAGCAGTCACGCTTTGTCTGTCTAGTTCCCGCTTCTTAGCTTCTTAGTACTTATTTATGCTTAGCATGCACTGGGTCTTCCCAGTTTTTTCTTAAGAAGTCAAGGCTCTCAAACTCTTTTCTGAACCTTGTTGAAAAGAACTCAATTCCCTTAAATTCAGTCCAAAGTGATTTTCTCACACAAATGCCCCCTTACATCTTTCTTCCCCCAAAATGGCAATTACCCCTAGGATTCTCTTTTAGACTTACAAGATTAAAGCACTGGTTGAATTAAGTAATTAAATTCAAATGAGATCAAATGGCAAATGCTGCTAGGTAGGTATTTGCATGTTCTGAGCAGGAGGCAGAGACGTGTTGGCAAGCAGAGCAAGTGGCTACATCTATGAATTCTCTTGGCATCATAGGGCTCGTTCTAGCTGATTAAGTCTCTCAATGCCAAAAAAGCCCTGGTAGCTCTCTGGCCAATTCCATTCTTCTCAGCAGCTTTGTTCTACAACCAGGCCAAGGCCCAGGCAAAAGGGTGTAATAGATAAAATTTGTCTTTGGCTCCCATCCAGTGAGCAGTGTGGGACTGGAAATTCAGAAGACAGCTCCAATGAAAGTCGAAGCCATAGATGATAATACTGAAGGGAGAAAGTAAAGGACAAGCCTTACAGGATCTTTCCTCTTCCACAAATGTTCACGATTATCTTCCAGGGCAGGCACCATGAATAGACTCTGGGAGTACAACATACACCTTGGTTGAGAGAACAAAACTAGGAAGACAAGACAAGAGAAGGAATAGTCACAAAAGCAGGAGGAGAACCTGTAGTCTTTAGTATCAGAGAGGAAAAGGAAGCATCCATGAAGTGCAACATGCTAATGGTTTCGCGTGAGTGCTTGATGTCTGAGGGAAGATCTTTGAATTTCACAACCAAACATATAGTTAAAGAAACAAAGTCAGTAAGGTGAGTTAGAAGTTAGATTTCAAGCTTATCAGGAAAAGTGGTGCTGAAATTCAAAGATGGCAATGGTGTACGTTTTTAAGAACATTGATGGTAGCAGAAAAATAATGTGGTCAACAAGGCGGCAAGATCAAAAGGTGGAAGGAGTAGGTTTTGCTTGCTAAACAGAAATGCATGCTTACGATTTGAATTGAATAAGATAAGTGAATGGTTTGCAGTCTCCAGCAAGCACCTAGACGGCCACCTGAGCTCGGCCCTCGGTCGCAGGTGGCCGGAGTTCCACTCTCAGTTTCTGATGCCGTACATCTGGGAAGTGACCTGAGAGCTGATATTTGTAACAAGCTCACAGGTAACACTTTTATTGCTAGTCCACTTGGAGAACCACTGAGGTCAGTTAATGGAAAGAGAAAAGCGTATCAGATGTAAAGGGGACAATAGATGGAGCTGTGTTTTACAGTAGCGGAATATATAGAGTGCGTGGGATAAGTAGGTTAAATCCTAGAAAGGGTGTCACATTCTGTGAGAGGGAGATCACAGCAGGAACGGATAAACAAACAGGAGAGAAAGGACACTGAGGTGACACAACTGAGATCAAGTGTCTTCCATCTCAGTAAAGCGAGAGACAAGGTCAATCATCTGCAGAGGCAATAGGACTGGACACAGGAACTGGAGAAAGTTTGGAATAAGCATCATTCATGGACTAGAGAAAAACCTCCTTGGGAGTGATAGATGATGGGTTTCACTTTTTAAAAGGTGAGTTTGAGATGGTAGTGAGTGATCAATGTAGATTTTGTCGGTAGACTGTCAACCTCCATAAACATATGCTTTTTGCAACTTCTAGGAAGGATGTAGCATGTTCTCCATGCAGGTGAGTAGTTTTGTCCGTTTTGTTCACCTTGTTCACTGGCTGATTCTTAGCATCTGGAATAGTGCTTGGCACAGAATATGCATTCAAATATCCACGGGAAAAAAAACTCGAGAGAGATTGGCCAAGTGTATAATTGCAAATAAAAGCAGTCTTCTTTAGAAACCTTCAAGTATCAATGGACACCATCCTGCTGGTTAAGAGATCGAGTTCTGGAATCTACATACTAGACTTCTAATCTAACATTAGGATTCTAATCCTTAATCTAATCTAAATAAGATAATCTCAGTGCTTCACTCTTTTCATCTCTAGTATGGGAATAACAATTGCACCAACCTTAGCATTGCTATGAGAATGGAATGAGATAATATGTATGAAGTGCTTATCATAGTGTCTCCCACAAAGTAAGCACTCAGTAAACAGTAAACGTGAGCTAGCTACGTATCATCTGCATTGCCCCTTAAATTACTTAGAGAAATTTTTCAACTGGTTTGAGTTACCATATGTAATTCAAGGCAGTAAAATTTCATTTCTTTGAAAATATACTCTAACTCGAAGTACATTGAGACATAGCTCAATGTTTAGCAGAGAAAAAAAGCTGGTCAACATCAGTATTTTTGCCTCATACCTATTATCTCTAAGCCTTTTCTTAGGTACAAGCATTTTCTACGGGTTCATTCTTACGACTGGATCCAGACTAAAACTTACTGTTGTAAAGGAATGAAAAACAATTACAGAAAACAAAAAAATAAGTGCAGAAATTCTTTATGCCAACTTCCACAATAGTAACATAAAAATGTGACCTGACTTTGCCTGAGTTAATTATGCAATGCACCAATGCACTGCTGATATTTACTGATATGGTATATGTGGGTGCTATACTTACATTCATCACTAGATAATATAGCTTACTGTATAAACTAATATGAGGTCTGGCATGATGATGCGCGCCTGTAATCCCAGCACTTGGGAGGCTGAGGCCGGAGGAACCATGAGAGTTCAAGGCCAGCCTGAACTATATAGTGAATTCAAGCCAGCCTGAAATGGATAGTGAAACCCTGTCTCAAAAAGACAAAAAGAAACCTGCTATGTATTCTAATAATCATTTTACCTTTACCATTATCCATGCAGAATTCTTTCATGTTTCCACATATCACATTAAAAAACCGGCAACTTCTTAAACACATCCACAGTTTTAGTCTGTCACAATAATACATATAAAATAGAAGATTCAGTCCCTGCCTTTGAAGTATTTGTTTAATAAACATAATCTCAAAAAATAATTCAAGAATAACACACGATAGCAACCATCCAAGAATTTGACCTGAACGCATGGTGGGAGGGAAAAAAATGTGAGTATAGGTATTGTTCTCACAAAAGTCTGTGGTCAAGTGAAACAGATAAGACACAAGAGGATGAAAATAAAAATAAGAAAACTAAAGTTAAGCAGAGATATATGACAGGGAGTACAAGGTGAGATGCAAGGTTCCAAAAAAAAAAAAAAAAAAAGGAAAAGAGGAATCTGTTGCCCTAAGGCACTATGTCTCCGAGGACAAAAGAAGCAATTCTTTTTATTTGATTTACCATCAAATTAAAGCACTTTAGAACCTATTGACTGCTACCACTTTTCTAACATGAGGATTGATGAATTCATTGGTTGTAGTGATTTGATATTTTATATTTCCACTAAAGAAGCATATTAGGTGGAAAATGACTGAAATACTATCTCTAAAAGTCACATATGCATTTGTTTTTCAGAGAGCTGATATAGCTGTCGCTCCACTTACTATAACACTGGTCCGTGAAGAAGTCATAGATTTTTCAAAGCCATTTATGAGCCTGGGCATCTCCATCATGATAAAGAAGCCTCAGAAATCCAAACCAGGAGTATTCTCATTTCTGGACCCCTTGGCTTATGAAATCTGGATGTGCATTGTCTTCGCTTACATTGGAGTCAGTGTAGTTCTTTTTCTAGTCAGCAGATTCAGCCCTTATGAATGGCATTTAGAAGACAGCAATGAAGAACCTCGTGACCCACAAAGCCCTCCTGACCCTCCAAATGAATTTGGAATATTTAACAGTCTTTGGTTTTCCTTGGGTGCCTTTATGCAGCAAGGATGTGATATTTCTCCAAGGTTTGTTTCTGTGTAATACCCAACACCTCCTTCCATTTCACGGCCATACATCATCCATGTCATTGCCTTTAATGGCCATATTTCACTCATGTACATCTGGTATTCATTCATTTCAACTCTGGATTTCTTTCATTTAACATTTCACCCAGTGACAAATGATCATCAAGCCATTTTGTTTCATGTCTGTCTATGGTTTTGTATATTTACACAAAGTATAACAAATATTTGCACTCTTGATAAAGGCCACGTTGTGTAGTAGTATTAAATTATACAGATAAAACAAATAATGAATCTTAGATTGAGCAGGCATGGTTTCTTCATTAACTGGGCTAAAATATTTTCCCATTTGTCAAGAGATCGAATCTAGACAAAAATGTGAAAAAAGAACTCTTCTTTAAAACTCTCCTACCTTCCACTCTTGGGTTCAGCTCTTTTTCATTTTGCTCTGACTGCATAGAACTATCTACAATATTATAGCATTCCACCAAAGTGTCTCAGGTAAAATTATAAAACTTCTCAGAGAAAATGTAATATAAACTCAGTGTGTGACTTTGGATTGGACAGAGTTCTCATATAGCACAATCCATTAAAATTTTGATGAACTGGACTTCATCAAAATCTAAAACCTTGCATTTCAAAAGACTCTATTAACAAAATGAAAATTTAAGCCGTAGACTGAGAGAAAATATCAGGAAGTTGTATACCTAATAAAAAAACTCTATACAGAGCATATCTGTTAGAACTCCATAAAAAGAACCCAAACTTAAACTCAATTTAAAAATAGACAAAGGATTGTAATAGAGCTGTGACAAAACAAGATACACAAATGTCTGATAAGTACATGAAAATACGTTGTGCATTGTTATTCATTAGGGAAATGCAAATTAAAACTACCATGAGATGCCTCTAAACATCCTTCACAATGGCTAAAATCAAAGAGGCAGACAACACCAAGTTGTGGTGAGGATGAAATATAATTCTCAACTCTTAGTAGTAGGAATGCAAAGTGCAATAGTCACACTGGAAAACTGATTGGCAGTTTCCTATCAAGTTGGGCATACACTTAAAATATGACAGAGGAATTCCACTGTTATTTACATGAGAAAAATGAACACATATATCCGCCTAAAATCTTGTATGTAAATATTTCTAGTAGCTTCGTTTTTAGTAGTCAAAAGGTAGAAACAATCCACATGTTCATCAACTAGTGAATGGATAAACAAACTTTTACAAGTCTATGCAATAGGAAACTACTCAGCAGTTTAGAAGACTAACACATGGCAACTCAAGCATTACACAAAGAGAAATAAGCCAAACCCAAAAGGTCATGTGTTATACATTTATATTTATTGAATATACCATGTTGTATTATTCCTTTTGTCCAAGAGAGATGAATCCATAGAGACAGAAAGTACCTCAGTGCTTGTCAACGTCTAACGGGAGCAGAAGGAGGATAATAAGACCAGGATAAGTAGGAGGCAAGTGTGGCTTCATAGAGTAAGTACAGGGATATGATGCAGTCTTTATTTAAAATTTTGATGATTTGTTCCTCATGCATATTTTTGCACTCATTTTTAGTTTCTCAGGTGTTGCAATAGGACACTATTTATTTCAATTAATGAGATGTCAACACCCTCTTAAATTTTGCATGTGTGATAAATGCTTCACTGATCCCACTCTAGCCCCAGGCCTACCAGGATTAACTGTAAATAGGCATGTGGAAACATGCTGAAGTAATGAAAATGCCCCAAATCTAGATTGTGATGAGAGTTCCCGAACTCCAAACTTACTAAAGTCATTGATTGTACACTTATGTTGGTGAATTTTGTGGAATGCAAATTTCATCTCGGTAAAGCTATTGAAACTGATTATCCTAGGCCTCATGGATTTCCTGTGTTAACCCACATAAGTAAAAATGGCGGTGAATCTATAATCATAAAATGTTGTAAGTGAACAGCTTTACAATCATAAAAAAACTTTTGAAACAGATAATTATAGGTTTTGGTAAAGTTTAATGTTAATCCAAATACTGACCAGAGGTAGTTCTATGAAGTGTGATAAAAAATATGATATTCATAAATATTTAAACATTTTATTATACTAACAGGCATATTACTATCATTCTCCTTCAAAATACTCCCCCTGGTTTTGAGCACACTTCTCCCATCATTCTTGTCACTTTCTGAAGCAGCTCTGGAAGACCCTTTTTTTTTTGTTTTTTTGAAGACCCTTTTGTGTCTTTACTCGTGCTGTTGTGGTTGCCTCGATATCCTGAAGCAATTCAAAACGTTTCCCTTGTATGGTTATGTTGGGGAAGAGCCAGAAGTTGCACAGTGCCAAATCCAGTGACTAAGATGGATAAGGACTCAGAAGGTCCCTGAGCTGTTTGCACACTGTAGTTCTTTTTGTGGTCCTCCACTGGGAGACAAGACCTTGAAAATGGACCCTTGCAGTCTAGCTCAGTGGTCACCATCTTCAGCAGCTTTTTAGAACGGTCTGTGAAGGACAAGCCTCATTTATCCAAATTAGACTTTTTTGTTACTCTTTGTCTGCTTGGTCAGGTTCTCCAAATTATTTCACTTCTGTTCCTTCTGTACTCAGCATATGTGTGGTTTAGTGATATCATCTGGGAGTTCATTTGGTTTTCTAGCTTCTTTCCTTTTTATTTTTTGAAATGTTCACTTCAAGGGACTATCGTTTCTGAATGATTGTGTAATTCGAAAATTTTTAACATGGCTGGTAATCTGTGTTGAGACAACGCTAAAGAGTCAATAAGAATGGAAATTCTGTTGATTTCTGTAAGTGACTTTTCAAAATTGAATTTGTAATATCCCCAAAGGAGTACTGCATACTATCCTGCATACTCAAACGGGTCTCTTCAAAAGCCATTGACTTGTAAAAGTATTTCTGCATATCGCTTTGTTAAGCAATAAGTTTACAATGATTGACCTGAAAATGAAAAGTTGGACCAATCTCTAAAAAAATTTTGCAACAGAATTTAAGCTGTAGCTCTTCTGTGGCACTGAAACATATCAAATGCTTTTTTTTTCAAAGTATAGATTTCATTATGCTGCTCTAGATACTGTCGCATAGAGCAGTAGCTTTCAAAATGTTTGACCATGAACCACAGTAAAAATAAATTTCCATCCTGACTCAGTACACATTTGTGTATATAATAAAAGTTCTACCAAGCATTATGCTTATAGTGTGACATCCACTCTGGTATTTTCTATTCTGACTTTTTAAATGCTGGTCATACATAACTCAACCCAGCAATAGGACACACAGCCTACAGAATAACACTTATATACAGTAACAAGGATTATTCTTATTGTGCTTTTGAGGCATAAATTATTACCTCCGGGAGCTCCACATGTTCTACCCTATGAGTGATCTCTCCTCTGATACTATTGTGTCCTCCAAAAGAAATTATATTTTTAAGCCTTCTAATAAAATGTTAGACTTCTTAGCATATTTATTATATACCAGTAAGAAACATGTTTCTCCTTGTCTTGAAAGCTCTATTGATTATATATTTGTGCCCAATTGCATAACTTCAAAGCCTTAATGTGTTTCTCTACTGACAGATTTAGAAATTCCTGATAATAATATAGTTGCACTCTGAGATTTGTGATTACCTTGAGTGCAAACATCAGCATTATACTTTATTCCTGCTTAATGCCCCCATTTAGAGTGCAAACTCTCCAGAAAGCCCAGAATGTGAGCATGTATTGTACACTTTGACTTTTCTCAAAATTGAGGCAATTGAAGGAATTATGAGATCACATTTTAAAGTAGAATTGGCAAGTATTAGAACAGGAGGAGATGTCAGAGAGAAACGAGTCAAACTGCTACCATTTACCAGGGAGAGGGCAACAAGAGGCCTGAGCTCCCACAGTGTATGGGCGCTTTACCTGCGTTTTCACAGTGACCCCAATCCTCAAACCACTGACACATTGTACTCACTGTGAAGTTGAAGGAAGGAACATATTAAATAATCTGCCCAGTCATACAGCTAATAACAGAGTCGGAATTCAAGGCTAGCTCCAACTCCAACTGCAAGGCTAGCCCTAGCTCCCTGTTCTTTCCTCTTCCTACTGTTTTTTTTAGTATCACAGACAAAGGAGTAGTACCCAGAGAGATTTCAGAATAAAACCCAAACATACAGAGGCTTTAGGAGCCAACAACACACTGCCTTGAACTGTGGATCTAAATGTGCAGCTTATTCCATTTCTTCCTCTTGCTCAGGCTTAAGAGCTCTTTTCCAGTATCCCTACCCATGAAGAAACTCTGTCTTTGCCCTGATTGTTAATGAAAGTGGGCAGTGAGCATTCAAAATGCTGTTGATTATGTGTTCACTCCAAGTAAAAGATGGCAAAATCAGCAGTAAGACATGAGGAAAACCGCTGGCGTCATTCCGCTTCCATCAAATAAAGTTATTGACAGTTACCTAGAGGCTTAAAGAGTCTGCATCAATAATTAGGCTTGATATTTGAACTACTCTAATTGTTCAGAATGAATTACTCTGTTCTGCATGAAGCTGAAGGCTGAGTCAGCCTTAGGAGGGTAATCAATGGAATAAGCTCAGATCATATCTATATACCAAGTGATTTGTTGAGAGCAGTCAGGAGAAGCTGTAAACAGATTCAATTTAACCCTTCTCTCCCTCAGTAGAAGTGGGGGACTCGGCGGTGGGTGTAGCCAGAGGAAGGGAACAGAACGCAGTACTTGAGCTGTGGGCCCTGAAGTTACCTTCACTATATCTGCAATCTGCTTAAGGTCTGTATTCCCTGGGCCAAAATACTAAACCTTGCTAAGCCTCAGTTCTTCGCCTGTAAAGTGTGAAACACAATGCTGGGCATATAAGAGCTGAATGAATATCAGGTATTGTTATTATTCAGCTGGCTTCATCTAATCATCCTGGTTTCACAGATACAAACAATTAATATTCTCTTTTCACTTGAGTTCCTAAAACTTCTTAGAAATACAGCTGAAATTCTAGTTAACACCACATTGCGGAACTGTAAAAAGAATAACCAGCAGCACTCTTTCTTGGTCCCATTTACTGCCTTCATTAAAAGATTATATACACGTCTGCAAATATTGTCCTTGTATTAACCCACAATATAACACTGGTACTGACAGCAGGTTGCAGCTTTGTTCTTAATGTGAGATTTATTTCCTTTGTAAAACTTTGATAGGGCCACTGAAGCCGCCCAGAGTCCGAGTACAGACGGACGCTCCCCCTGCTGACTTTCGGCAAAGCTGCAGGGATTGGTGAGGGCTCCCCAAATTGAAGCCAGTGATGATTGGGGAATTATATCAGGGGAAAAAACTAAAATAAAATAAACACACTAACTTGAGCCTGATTACTGTGTACATATTTTTCCAAAGGTATTACCTTCCTATTAAGTTTTCAGGATATCAGGTAATAGAGCAAAATAGGCAAGGATCTAGGTTAGCTAGAGATCCTTCTCCCTTATATTCTCTTTTGAGATAGAAAATATCGCAGAATAGTAAAAGATACGAAGGGCGTGAAATGAGTGAGACCACAGACCACAAAGCTTTTGCTCTATTTTAAGCAATATCCCTTCCTCCGCTGCTGTGTCACCAGTCTCTTCGCCCTACTGCGAGCTCACTTCCAAGCAGGGCTGATGTGACAATAAATGAATGATAAAATGGCATGATTTGTATTACAACTAGCGAGTAATTTTTCTGGACAAAAGCTGTAGCTTGCAGTCTTTGGGAAGTAAGTACTTGCTCCCACCAGAGCAGATTGCAAGAGCCAAGGATTCATCCTTCACATTCTTCAAAAAAATTCTGTCACAGGTACAGCATATAGAAATGCTACATACTTTAGAAGAAGTGGGAAAGGAATGATAAGGCATTTATACAAAGAAAAGCCAGTTTTTAGTTCCATCTCTTGATGTCAGAAAGCTAGTAAAGTGAAGATTATAAAATTTACTTACAAGACGGAGGTTATAGCGCATAGCTCACTTTCATTGCCGTGTCAAACGTCATAAATACATTTTATTATTAACTTAGGAACTTCAATTTCTTACGATTACAGATAAAGGGAACATTGTATATTACTTGGAATATGTACCTTGCAATGTTTCATATGTCTGTTTTTCTTTTGTTATAATTTATTTTCTTTAACTTTATGCCTGCTTTACATTTTTTTCAAGAGGTGTGACACACTCCTTAAAATGTGTTCTTAGAAACACTAAATGTGAAGCATTTTATAGCCATTCCTTTACGCCAACCTGGAAATCTGTCTTGTGCAGCAAAAGTATTTGAAATGAATGTTAAACATTTTGCAGCTGCATTAATGGAGTGAAAGGTCCTGGGAAATGACAGGTCTTTTTAACTCAACTATAAAGTCTTGTCTTGTTTTAATAGATCCTTTATAAAATGTGATGGAGTTGACCTATCACTCACTTTTTTCTGTAGCCTCCGTGTGTAATGTGGGACTAAGTGGCTATAGTTTCACTAATGATGAAAAGGGAATGTAAAAATGTTTGAAGTGTTGCTTCCCTGTGGGTTCCATGCACCTTTTCTTAGTGCAAAGATTAAGCATTCCTCTCAAACGAGGAAAGAAAGCAGCAGAAACTCCACCAAATCTTTTGTCCGAGCAACTGCTGTCTTGGGGGTATAATGTTGAATGAAATCTTGTACATTACAAACTCATTCCTCAGAGGCTCTTTATTGAGCTTTGTAAAATTAGTATACCAGTTTCTATGTGGTGAGCCACCCAAATTCTCTATGTCCATAGGCACAATCACCCCTTGATATCAGAGAGGGTTGGCTCCAGGACCCCGAAAGATACCACGACTCAGGAATGCTCAAGTTTCTAATGTAAAATGCCATGATATTTTCATACAACCTGTGCACATCCTCTCATATACTTTAAGTTGTTTGTAGATTACTTATTATACCTAATACAATGTAAATGCTATGTAAGTACAGTAGCTGTTATATTGTGTTGCTTAGGAAGTAATGACAGGGAAAATATGTGTACTTTGAGTTCAGATGAAGTTTTTTCTTGCTTATTTTCTACCCTCAGGTAGTTAACGGCCGATGTGAAGCCTGAGGATACACAGGGCTAACTATATACCATTATATTAACTACATGATTGCCAAAGTCAATAACCAGGTAGACATGAGGTCATGAAAATGACCATCATGCATTTAGATTGATTTTCAGTCCTGACAGCAACTGGTCTCAGCTGAGTGATTCAGATCAATCACATGATGGTCAGAGTCTCTATTAAGGTGGCCAAAATAACCAGATTATGATGTGCAGTCTTGGTTTTAGATCAGACAGACATAGCCACAGTCCATTAGCCTCAGTAAAATGGCACAATGTAATTTCCATAAATTACTGTATTTTTCTCCACCTTTCAAGCAGACAATGCATAAACTACCATTAGTGTTTGCAGCAGAAGAATGTACTTTTATGTACCAAACTTTGATTCTAGAATTATTCCAAAGCCAGTTTTTTTCTGTGGTCTCAGCAAAACCCTATTCTCTCACATAAAGATTACATTTGCAGTTCCATTCTAAATGAACTACAGATAACAAACAATATCTAAACCAATTTGGTTTTCCTAAACTATATTTCTTATTATTTGTAAGAAAATTGTACCTTTGATAATTTACACACCATTCTGAACTTCCCTATTCAAATTAGAAGCATTTTGTACTACAAACATCCAGGTATTTCTTTCCTAGTATATAAGTATAGATGTTGTATTTTCTATTTCTCTTCTCTATGCCTCAGTTATTTTAAATCTGTAAATGCATCTGTTTGATTATCTGTAAATAATTCTTATAGTTCTTAACCAAAGGGATGGAGGGTTTTAAAAGTTAGTATTGTATGCATAAAACAATTAGAATAGAATATGACACATAGGAAGTGATCAACAAATGTTAGCTATTGCTACCATTTTTATTACCATTACTATGATACTATTTGAAGTATTAATCTTTTTTATTCTATGGTATTTGGATTTTTGTTAATATATCTTAGTACATAATGGTTACATTTATCATGGGAAGTTGATATATGTACATAATACATCCTAACATTTTTTAATCTTTCATGCACTAACATTATTTCCAGAGGCAGACTAGTCCAAAATAAGTAAGTAAACAGGACAAAAGTAAAGAAAAGCTATCAAGGGTCTACATTCATAGCTGAAACGCTATATACTTTTAGCATTGGAAAGTGTGACATATTTTTTCTAAGACTCATCCGATGTTTTTACCTTTTCTGATTAAAAGACAAATGCTCCTAGATGAAATCTTGAGAGGGTAGAGCTATTAGTTTGAAAAATCTGTTGATTTTCACATTTGAAAAACTAAAAGTGATTATGTTTGGAAAATAAATAAATAATGGTTGTTTTAGGCATCCAGAGACCAACAAGAACAGTAATCTTTTTTAATAAAAAAGTAAGTACATTTGTTACTGCTAACCAATAAAGAATATTATTTATAAGAACACCTGTCAAAATTATTTTATCAGCATGTAACTTCTAAAACAGCTGAATTTTTCAGAGACTGATAGAAAGGTTATCTTGGGACACAGGAATTTGAATTTTCTTCAGAGTGGTATAATGCTTGTACAAGCAAAGAAGAGCTTGATTTGTCAGCTCTCAGCTCAGAACTGCCCTCTTCCCACAGAACCTGGAGATGTGCCAGGCTCCTACGCTTATTCTTGACTTTATGACAGAGTGAGTTCTTTCCTGTGAGCTTTTCTGGGAATGGGAGAACTTAGCCTAACCAGGATGGAGCTCTGCCACACAGTAGAAGTATCCTGGGGATGATGTGGCTGTGTTCTACAAAACTTAGCGAGCAGATTTTCATTTCTGCAAACTGAGCCAGTCTTCAGCAACACTACAAAGGAGATGACATTTCCTAAGTACAAGCCATTACTCATTACTGAGCATTCATTGCCCTCATGTTGGCCTCTTAACTTCCCTTGATCCCTCTCCCTGAGCAGCACTCATGATATAGGCCTATAACTTGCAACCATGCCTGCACCTTAAGAGTTTTATAAAATGCTGTCCCCATATCCCAGAATTTCAATTTAATTGGTTTGGGATGGAGGTTAGGCAAGGGTGCTTTCTCGGCTTTTTTGTTTTGTTTTAATTGAAACTTCCCAAAAAATGTTAATATATAGGCAGAGCTGACAATCACTGAGGAAGAACATGTTTTTTCTCAGTTTGGTTTGCAGACCACTTGCAGTAGAATCACCTGTGGTTCTTGGGCACTTGATATTCTCAATATATCTTTTAACAAACACCCCAGGAATACCAGTGCATAATAATCCAGAAGAACAAAATGTACCCACTATTAAAACTTACCCATCTTCTGTCCCATTTCCTACTAATTGGATAAAAATGAACATTTTGATCAAGAGCTCTGAAGACAACCGAGAGAGTAATTCTACTGGTAAGAATTTCTAGGGCATGCTAGGAGAATGGTGCTCTTTGCTCTGGGGTTGTTCTCATTTTCTTAGTTTGAGGATTGTTTTTGTTGGGGATAAGTCTCCTGTTGCCTGACAAACCACATTACACTAGGAGAATGATGTTGTTAGCTTGGGTGTTGTGCTCACTTTGGCAGTATATGTTCTATGCTTTGAGGTTGTTGTTCTGATTTTCGTAGTTTGGGAGTTGTTTGTGGTGGGCACAAGTCTTTTGATGCCTGACAAACTACATTATGTAGGTAGTTTCCTACTGTATTGGGGGCTTTCCCTCTGGGGCTTAGGCATGATTTTTAAAAGGGAGGAGTTTGATCTCCTGAGCCTCAAGAACCACTTATATGAAGATAATAGTAAATATCAGCTCCTTGCTTCTCCACAAAATGGCAATGTCTTTATTGAATTTATTAATCTCAAAGTGAACAGTGTCCATTTACCAGTATCTAGCCCTTTGTCTTCAACTGCAGAATGGTGTTTTACTGTGGTTCTCCCATGAGCACATCTTACGTCAGTGGTAGCCTGTCTTGGCTGCACCCTATAATCATCTGAGGAGCTTTGCAAAATGCAGGTGTCTGGCTCCCACCTTCCCGATCCTCTTCTAATTGATCTGGGAACCTGAGCATATTTTTAAAGATCTCAGGCAATTCTAATGTGCAGTGAAGGCTGAGAACCACTTACTTGAAAGGAAATGGAGCATTTTCCCACCTGTGTGTCCACCGAAGCTCACAGAACAAGAACTCAGTGGGTTAAATTCTGACATGTAAATAGAAGATGGGAAAAAGATCTTTCTGTGATTTAAAAAGAACACTTGCTTTTAAACCTGTGTTAGTGAGCTTTCCATCACTCTGACAAATACCTCAGGTAAACAATTTATGAGGACAGATTTATTTTGGTTCGCTCTCTCAGATTTTTCAGTCCACAGTCACCTGGCCCTGTTGCTTTGGGCCTGTGACAAGGCAGTATATCATGACAGGAGTGTGTGGCACAGGAGGCCTGTTCACCTCAGTGGAGCTAAGAAACAGTGAGGAAGGGAGAAAAGGAGAGAGGAAGGGAGGGAATGAAGGACAGAGACAGAGACAGAGAGACAGAGAGCAGGTCAGAGTCCCAATGTCTCCTTCAAGATCACGCCCCTTTCACTGTGCCCCATCTCTTAAAGAATCCACCACCTCCCAAAAGCGCCACAGACTGACAAACAAGCCTTCAACACATGGTCCTTTAGAGGGTATTTGAGACCCCAACTGGAGCAAAACCCATATAGGCCACAAGAGTGATATACAATCATGACATGGGATGTTGTTGTTAATAAGTGACTTTTGTCTGATGTTGTAATTCCCTCACATCATGTACTTGTGGCCTTCATCAGCTCTGCTTAAACCACTTCTCTTCTGGAAATAAAGGATTTTTTTTAAACTGAAATCTGGTCCCTTTGGATCTGGATTTATTTTTATTTTATTTTTTAGATCACTCTCCGGGCGCATTGTTGGAGGGGTTTGGTGGTTCTTCACCCTGATCATAATTTCTTCATATACTGCCAATCTTGCTGCTTTTCTGACTGTGGAGAGGATGGTCTCTCCCATAGAGAGTGCTGAAGACTTAGCTAAGCAGACTGAAATTGCATATGGGACCCTGGACTCCGGTTCAACAAAAGAATTTTTCAGAGTAAGTACTTTGAAGTTAATTGGGCCTGCTGGTTTTTATTGTATTATCTTTTCACAAAGGCAAATTCATAGTGCTTTTAAGGGAGGGTTGGGAAAAGTTAGGAATAATATCAAAGCAGAATGTCTTAAATACTATACTGCTTAGTTGGTGAACCAATTCATTTTCCTTTAGAACTAAGACTGACTCAAGTGAGACCTAATAGCTGAGACACAACAGGTGGCTGTCAAAAGCACTGAGTTTCACTTGCTAGGTTTGAGTCCCAGCACTGACAGATGACTGTCCTCAGGCAAGTCATTTAGCTGCTGTTGGCTTTGGTCTACTTCCTTGAACAGTGTGGGGAAGGAACTATACAGCCCCTCTTTCTTCTAGCTTTTACAAAAGCAATAATTTTGTCTCAGGTATTTGACTCTAAGACTCTGACAAGTGATGGGCTAGAAGATATTACATATTTTGTTTTAGACGTTGACTTTCTGTTGAAATAAATTCCAGTTATTTCAAGTATAAGTATACATGATAATTTGATCTCAAGTCAGCTTATAAATATTTTAATTTTTTAAGGAGACTTATTTTCCCTGCCACCATAAGCCAAGTCTTACTGGGGAAACAACAAATTGTTCATTAGCAAAAACTAGGGATGCTGTATAAACTTCATTGGAGTTTTGAAGCACTCAAATGTTTTTCAGTTGTTCCAACAAGGAAAATTTGTTGGTTTAGATTAGAATGAACCCACTCAATAGATTGCCACTGCCTGCCACAGCAGACATTTATAATTGGTTGTAGCAATGATCCAGAAGCCATCTGAGACATACATAGAAAAGAAAATTTTAGTCACTCATGCCAAACAGCAATCAAGTTATTGGATGGCAAATATAATTACTGACTTTTCCTCAAAAGTGTAAAATAAAAAGATGTTTTTAAACCAGCTTATTTTAATAAACCAGAAACCAATATATTTCTACGTGTGTTACCAGGAGATTTGTCCAATTATTTCATGGAAAATCAGGAGTGTGTTTCTTGACATTATAGAAATTAACTAAAAACGTTTTACTCCCAGAGGAGACGGGATTAGTCCTGAGACCCTTTCACTAATTCTCAGTGGCTCAGGACCTCAATATCTCACATCTACCATCTGTTTACTAAGCAGATCATAATTCCCAGCTGGGGGAGGGGCCCAGTGTTGGAAGCATCAAAATAATATGAAGGCACTCTGAAACAAATCTAGCACTGACTCCCTATTATGGCAGCCCCAGAAGCCTAGCTGGGAACAACCCCTTCCCCCTAGGAAATACTTACATATGTCAGGACTGGAAGCCAGGGATTTCCACCTGCTGAGTAGTCAGCACATGATAAGCTCCATGGAGATCTGGTTTGGTATCAACCTTCAGCTGAGCTTATGTTTACCATCCCAATAGGCATCAAGGTGCTATATGAATTAATTGACCACTTAGGATATTAAGACCCCAGACTTGAGCCCTCTGATAAGAGATACTTGTTATGCTGGAAAGCATTTTTTCTTCAACAATGATTAGAGATTAGAAAAGTATTCGATAAATAACATCAATTCCTACTAAGCTTTCAAAGTCCATTCATCCACGTTGCAGGCAAAAGGAGGGTCTCTGAGAAGATTTAGTAGCACAAAGGCTTCAAAAATATGACCAAATAGTCATTGCTCTAGTACCCAGACCCCACCCCACCTGCAACTCATTTTTTGCCTTTATCAGTGGATTCATTTGATGATGGTTTCATTAAAGAACATCACATTTACTAGAGCCAATTTGAATCAACATTCAATTCTGTACAAAGCTATTGCTACATTCTAATTGGTTTGTGACCTTTACAGCCAATGAGTAATTCTTATGGAAAAAGAACTGTTTTGAAAATCTGATTAGAGAGGGAGCTGGATATTTCTAGGTATAAAGGGGTTGCAAATCATTTTCTAATTCCCCAAATGCCACATTTTCTTCTCCAAATCATAGCTAGTGACAGTGTTAAGGGATCTGTGGAGTGGTTGGTCCTTCAGGGCAGCACACAAAGACGGGCGATCTAAGAGTGAAACTGACCAGCGCAGGAAAATCAACTTTGTGAGACTGTTCATACTGAAAATGTTATATAAACTTATCATGAGTATGCTTGGTGTGCATATAATACAAGGGCCCACTCCGCTGGTCTCCAAGCCACTTTTCCTCACAAGTCCTCCACCTCACTCCTCCAATGGGGCAGAGAACTCAGTGGGGCCAAGAAAGGAACCTGGAAGAGCACATCATTCTTCACTCTGGGACTTGACTGCCACATTGGTGTCCTTTTCCCTTCAATCCTCAGTGATCTCAAGGCAGGAAGGTGATTTTAAGAATAATGACTCCTCCATACATGAGCAAGTTGACTTACTCTATCAAGCTGATAGCTACTACCAGCTCTGATGGCATGCCTTCTGAATCTTAAAGAATGAAACAAGATCACATGCAACATTTATAAACATAATCTGAGTTCATTTCTTCCCATTCTCACTCTGTACTAAAACCACAGGGACCAAATAGTAATACCACAAACCAGCCTAGGGCCAGCCCACTAGCTCTTCCACTGAGAGAGAGAAATAAATAAAATAAAATAAAATTCTTTTCTGATTGCCCTGCAGACATTTTTATTCATCCTGGGTAAGGCTGCCTTTAAAATGACAGTAGTTTTAAATGATTCCTTTGTTTCTCTCATTTTTCTAAGCTTTCCCTAGCTGTCATCTTGCAATCACATAAAATCACTGGCACAGAGGGACCTGTTCCATACGGAAAGGCAGAGAATGAGCAAAATGCATGCAGCTGGAAGAAACATCTGGAATATTATCATCAACCCTCTTGACCTGAAAACTGATTTCCTTAGACAACAGCTCCAAAACTAAATATTCCTACCATAAGTGCAGGCACACGTGCTAAAATCCAAGTCTGCAGCTTCTTTGTCATTGCCCGGAGAAATGCCACTGTGATTTGGAAAGCTGTGCCAAAATGATCACTCTCTAGTAGGTTTTGGGAATTTAACCTGATTCAGATAGATGTTGAAAAGTAGCACTAGGAGGAAAAGCAATTCCAGAATTACCTCTGCTTGTACACCTTCACTTGCCTAGGAGACAGTTGGGATGCTTCCTTGCTTTTCCAAAATTCAGCCAAGTCTCCACTGAAGATAGGTTTTGGGATAAAAGGAGTTTTTCAAACGAAACATTACAATAATTTTAACCCATTTAGGAAAATAAACTTAAGAGAAGTGAGGAGAATGGGGATTTGTCTCAGTGACTTCAGAACCACAGAAGAATTAACTTTATCAGGAGAGCCCTGAGGGGACTCTCTTGTCGTTTGAGTTTTAGACCTTGAAAGTCCCATGAAGTGCCATTGAATTGCTCATGAATAAGGTTTTGTCTCAACACAGCCCCCTTTGACTGTTTCCCTCGTTTAAAACTTTATATACAGGCAGTGAATGGAAGCACCCTGCAAAGTGTTTAGACTCTCCTTTCACACTGAGAATTATACACGCATACACGCACATGTGCACATACACACACACACACACACAGAGAACATTTTTGTTTGAAGTCTACGTTTCTTCAATATTTGTTGGTTATCTGTAATAGAACTTTTGAAGTATATGGGGAAAGGAGTAAAATCTTTCCACAACTGCACCTATGCAGAATATGTCAACTTTTGACATTATCATGAAAAGCAGTCATTAATCGTTAAGCTGCATTACGACTGAGGTATGTACTCGGTAAACTTCTCTGACCTCTTTCTCCATCCCCTAGTGTTAAAAGACACATGTAAATGTGAATATCCTTTTGTTAAACCTTTTCACCAACTATTAAGATGAATTTGGAATCTTAACCAAAATATTCCTGGCCGACTGCAACAAAAATATATTAATTTGAAGACAAATCTTGTAACATTTGGGAAAACAGCTAAACCGTAGGGAACACATAACAGCAAAAGTGAGAATCAATAGCAAAGAAAGATAGGCCAGATATCTCTGTGTGTACAACTTAGTGATTTTGGAGGGAAAAAATTGTCTTTCATTATGACAAGACTATTTTGATGTTGCCTTATTTTCTATGTTAAATAATACATTATATAGTGAGAATCATAGACATTATAGGTCAATACTGGAGATGGAGCGAAAGCTACAGCGAGGCTATTGATGGCCAGCCAAACAGACCTCTGGAAAAGGAAAAGATACAGCGACACAGCTGTTGATTTTTCTAATCCCTCAGTAGCCAGGGATCTGTGGGGACACAGAGCTTCCTTGGGGGCAAGTCTTAGGAGCAGTGAGAAGGACAGCCTCCCAGGAAGTAGAGACTGACCCAACAACTTGTGCATGTAACTGAAAACATCTAATACCTGTCTCAAGAAAAAGAATCAAATGTGGCAAAGACAGGCTAATAATAATGCTTTAAACTCCATTGTTTACTCATGACACTTTTAATAACTCTTTTGAGCACATTCTTTGTGCCAAAGTTCTGTGCTAAGCACCAAGAATCCATATATATCTCTAAACAAAATTAAATTTTTTGTCAAATCATCTGAAACTACCTAGACAAGCTTCTTTGGTATACTTTGAGGTTATTTTAGGATGCATTGATCTAAAAAATAGACATGTCAGATAACTAAATAATTATCTTTCCAGTGAAGCTGATTGGTTTGTTTTTTAATAGCGCTCCTTCCCAGCATGGGCCAATCTATGGTTATGCTACACAGTGACTAACAGCAGGGTTAATGATTCTCCATGGAAAAACAGGCTTTTATAGGAGCTCTTAATCTAGTGGACTGCCATCTTCCAATACACATTCATATCCCCTACCATATTCAGTCCAAACAACCCTGCAATCCCATCAGAGCAGGTATTATTACACCTAGTTCAAAGAGACAATTGAGGCAAGATCACATTGTGACTTGTTGGACCTCACTCGACTCATTGGAGAAGAGCTGGAACTAGGATCTTCATGCTGTGAAGCCCCTTTGGGTTCCCTATCCACTCCACTGTGGTGCAATTTTGGTATAAGTATTCACAGAAGTGTGGGGTGTTCCACATGAATCAAACTTCTAATGCAGTACCTGTTAAGACATGTGGGAGAATTTTGCTTTTATTCCCCATGATAGAATCAATTTGGAAAGAGCATACCTACTTTTAAAAGACATCTTCCCATGCTCTTGACAAATTTAGAGGGATCTCCATAAAAAGGCAAAGGAAGAGATGTCATTCATAAAACTAGACAGTGTTATAATCAGAAAATCTGTATGGTTTCATGGTTTGTCATACTTTCTGACATGCTAAGTGTTATGGGATGCACGCAGTTAAAACTGGAAAGAGTAAGAGGACGTAAAACTTCTAGTTCCACATCCACCACTCACTGTTTTTCTTTCACTAAGGAATACTTGGTCTCAGTTTCCTCATTTGTCAAAGAAAATATTCTCTGCTCTACTTTCCTTTTGGCATTGGTAAGAGAATATTATCACCAAAAGCTCTTTGAAAGTATGAAAGGTTCTACAAATCCCAGGAGACATACAGAAAAAGCCCCAGAAATGGAGCAATTAAAATATGAAGGCTCTCCAGATATGGCTCTATCTGCAGAGATTTGAGGGATGTTTCTCAAAATAAAATAAGAAAACCTCTACTTCCTCAGGGGAAGAGCTATTCTCCGCCTGGGGAGAGGGCTTTGGAAAGAGAGAGGAAGCTCATTTTTTCCCTTCACCATTCTCCTGATCCCTCTCCTACTTCTCATTATAAAATATTACTACTGAACTCATCTTCTAGTCAGTCTATCTTTAGTGATTCCTTTGTGACCTAAAGATTCAATAACTTCAACATGCACAATTTAGAGCTGCCCTTGAAGACCACCTAGAAACTTCCGGTGCTTCCGAAGTGGCACACAGGCCATCTGCCCAAAGTAACGAACCATATGGATATTATTAGCCTATCTCTTTTTGTCCTCGCAGGTAACCTACTTGTTTATGAGAGCATTACACATCCCAGAAAGCCTAAGGGGGCTTAAGTCTCCATTCTCCTTGAGGCTGCCAACTTTTTCAGACAACATCAGGATAATTAACATCACACAGGACTCCCACATCTTTGTGAGAATTCACAAACTCTCCTTGCTAGAATTCACCTTAAGATCTCACTTTTTTATCTGACAAAGTCAAATCATCTGATAGCCTTCCAGTTAAAGGAAGGAGGCCCATCTGTTCAATCAGACTTTCCTTGAGTTCACCTGGAAAGCCTTCACAGGTTAATTGTTTATAATTCTTCATCAGTGTGTGAAGACCTAAAAACTTAACTGTAAGGTTCAAGTAAAATTTCTACCTACTGAGATGCAAACAAGAATAAACTAGAATGCTTCGTTGCATTCCACTTTTGAAAGGGAAAGGCAGCTCACACAAATATATGACTTTTTTTTTAGGATGCTAGGTGATATTCTGTGGTCAGATTTACTACAGTCTTCAAAGTCTGCCACTATTTTGGCAGACTAAATAAATATTAAGTTCTACCGTAGCAATTTAAATTCCAGGGATATAGTACAGGAAACATCACAGAATCCCTACCTTTAAGGAACTTGCATTATATTGGAAGGATATAAACAATAAACATGTGATTGAATAGATATATAGGAAAATATTAATTATTGATAGGGGCCCTGGGGTATTATGATGGAAAATCACTTAGTGTGAGGGAGGACTATTTGAACTGTGAGGTTGAGAGTGCAGAATGGGCCTAGGGAATGTCTCTTTAAGGAGATAGCATTTGATGAAAGACCTGAATGATGATAAGAGGTAGCCACATGAAAATCTGATGGAAGAATATTACAGAGAGAAAAAAGGAGAAGGGCAAAGGTTCTGGAACAGAAACAACCATGGAATATTTAAGAGACAGTAAGAAAAACAATATGGCTAAAGAATGGAAGCCCACATTAGACTTAGTGATTGTTATGGTTTTTGTCTGGATGTGTCCCCTCAAAGCCTCCTGCAGTCATGGGGTAGGCTTCTAGAGTTATGATTGATTCATGGGTGTGAGTGTAGTTTGCATACAGTGGAAAGGAGAGAGGCTTGCTCTTTCCTCTGCCACTCCCCCATTTTGCTCTTGTTGCTTTTGCTATCTTCTGCCACCATGAATGGTTCCCCCATGTCATGTGCCACTCTGCCTTGGAACCAGCCAAGTATGGACAGAATCCTCCACAAACATGAGCTAAGTAAACCTTTCCTTCCTTAATTTGGGGTGTCAGGTATTTTGTCCCAGCAAGGAGAGAAAAGTAACCCAGACAGAATTTGGCACCAGAGGAGTGGAGTCATTTCTGTAACTATACTGACCATATGGTTCAAGATCCTTTAGAAATGGCTTGTGGGAAGAGTTTGGAAAGTTTTGGAGATGTTGCCTGAAAGAGTAGAGCTGGAATACCTTTGGCTGCTCTGTATGGGAGGCTACCATGGAATGTTTCAGGAACAGTAAGAAAACCAATATGGCTAAAGAATGGAAGCCCACATTAGACTTAGTGATGGAGACTGTATAAAGTTATATCTAAGACATATTTGGGGAGTAGATTTACATAATTTGCTGATGGATTGGATGACATCTGTGAGTGAAAAAGAAGAGCCAAAGATGACTCTCATATTTTTGACCACCATCCCATTTCAGGAATCACTAACGAGATCTGTAAATCCTATGTTCCTTAAATGATCCAGGGTTACTTGGTATAGTAACAAGGGCTGCAGAGGTACAGCAGGATTGGCTAGGAAGCTTTCCAGAGTATTGAAGCATATTATGTGTCTGTAGAGAAGGTTGTCTCTGCTATAGCTTTTTCCCATGTTCAACAGGCTTATTATTTTTAAATGGCATATAATATTTGTACTTACTTATGGGGTACAGTGATATAATTAGATAAATATATGCAATGTGTAATGATCAAGTCAGAGGCATTAACATTTTAATCCCTCAAATGTTTTCATTTATATATGTTAAAAACTTTGAAATGTACAATTGTTTTAGACTATAATTGCTCTGTTACAATATGGAATATTAGAACTACTTCCTGGCAAATTGTATTTTGATATGTTATCCGCTCTCTCATTGCTCTCCCACACCCTTCCCTTCCTAGTTTCTAGTGACCTTCATTCTGCTCTCTACTTCTGTATGATCAGCTTCTTTAACTTCCATAAGTGAGCAAGAACACACAGTATGTGTCTTTCTATGCCTGCCTTATTTCGCTTAACATAATGTCCTCCAGTGAAATCCATGTTACCACAACAGGATTTCATCCTTTTAATGCCTAAGTAATATCACACTGTGCATATATCCCACATTTTATCCATTCATGCATAAATAGACATCTTGTTTGATCCTATATTTGGCTACTGTAAGTAATGCTGCAATAAACATGGGAGTGCAGGTATGTCTCTGATATGCTGATTTGATTTCCTTTGGCTATATAAACAGTAGTAGACTAGCTGGATGGTATGGTAATTATACTTGTAGTTATTAGAGAAATACTGTTTCCCATAATGGTTGTACTAATTTACGTTCCTACCAATGGTGTATAAAACTTCCCCTTGCTTTGCATCCTCATTAGCGTTTGTTATTTGGGGGGGGGTTGGTAATAAACATTCTAACTAGTATGATATAGTATCTTATTGTGGTTTTCATTTTTATTTCACTGATAGGTAGTAATAATAAATATTTTAAAATATATTTGCTAGGAATTTATGTTGCTATAAATTTTTAAATAGTTCTATTGACATATAATTCACATAATATACAATTCACCCATTGAAGCTGTATAATATAGTGCTTTGTAAATTTATGATAAAATATACATATAGCATAATATTTTCTGTTTCAACCATTTTAATTATATAATTCAGTGATATTAGTTACATTCACAATGTTATCCAACCATCACCATTGTTTCCCAAACATTTTCATCCCTTCAAAAGAAACTTTATAAACCTGAACCTGTAGCTTCCCGTTGCCTCTCCTCCAAGTCCTTGGTAATGTCTAATCTGCTTCTTGGCCCTGAACTGCCTAATTTGGTAGTTTATATAAATAGAACAATATAATATGTCCTTTTGTGCCTGACTTATTTCACTCAGTACAATGCTTTCATCTGCGTTATAACATTTGTCAGAACTTCATTCTTTTTTATGGCTAAATAGTACTCTATAGTATGTACATAACTCATTTTGTTCATCTATTCATTTAGTCATAGACTCTTAGATTGTTTCTAACTTTCTGCTCCTTGTAAATATTGCTACAGTGAACACTGTTCAAACTCCTTTGGATACATGCCTGGGATGGAATTTTCAGATCATATAGCAATTCTATATTTTTCTGCTTTAACTTTGTAAAAGTCTATTTTGAAACAAAACAGATGAG
>PVLD010024794.1:0-24824 GCA_004027595.1 Dinomys branickii
AAAAAAAAAAAAAAAAAAAAAAAAAAAAAAAATTGAGATTTTACCTCACCCCAGTAAGAATGGCCAACATTAAGGAATCAATCAATAACAAATGCTGGTAAGGCTGTGGAGAAATAGAAACTCTTCTCCACTGCTGGTTGAATGCAGACTGGTGAAACCACTGTGGAAATCGGTTTGGAAATTCCTCAGCAAACTAGTCCCATTCAACCCACCTATTCCCCTTCTGAGTATTTTCCCAGAAGATCTGAAAACATCATATCACAGCAATATATGTACACCCATGTTTATAGCAGCACAATTTGTAATAGCTAAATCATGGAAGCAACCCAAATGTCCATCCACTGAGGACTGGATAAAAAAACTGTGGCATTTTTATACAATGGAATATTACTCAGGCATAAAGAAAGACAATCTTGGGGCTTTCATAGGTAAATGGTCACAACTAGAGACCACACTCGTAAGTGAAATAAATCAGAAGTGCATGCATAAGCAATGTATTGTATCACTGGTGTAGGAACCTGAAAGTGTGAATATAAATTAGGAGGTATGATAAACAGTGTGAAATGAAAGGAAACTGCTTGAAAGTAGAGAGAAGCTGGGATGGGGGAGGAAGAAAAGGAAGAACGGGATAATTATGTATGTATGTATATAAGTGCAGGATGGCTAACATAGTTGTACTACTGACTTATGTCACTTTATTGTAAGGAACAGTTAATGATTAGTTGTTTGATCAGTCTTGCATGTCTATATTTGTTTTTCTGAGTATATACTTTGAAGTTATCAATATGTAATACAACAACCATTGTTAATTCCCTGTCACCTTGTCTGTATTCCATAATATGTTGTCATTCTTTTACTCTCAAAAATTAATCTGTCCTCCTATCTAATCAAGAGCTATGAACATGTTTTTCTAGGGCTTCTCATGAACAATCTAAGAATGCAGAGGGGTTTCCACCTTTTTCTTGATTAATAGTTGATAATTTAAAATAGAGGGCTGCTGTGTCCCACACAGCTCTCAATGTTCCTGGGGAAAAACAGCAAGAGGATTTAGAAATAAAGATAAGAGACAAAAGCTGGGGTCAGGTGGAGCCCCCTCTCTCCAGATGGGAGGAAAGGCACTAAATAACTACCATAGGGGTGTTTATTTATACTTTTGACAAAGTTAATATCACTTGATGCAGGGTTGCCTATGGACTAGTGACTGGAATTGTCTCAGGTAAGGTGTTTCAAGACTGAAGTAGCTTGATTGCTTTAGGCACTCTTCATTCTTGGACTGGCCTTTCCTTGCCCCCACATATGTGACCAATTTCCAGCTTCAGCTGCTCCCTACTGAGGGCTTGGTTTTTGTCCTTCTTAGACCTTCAAGAATACATCCTTTAAAATGCCTCCTGCTCCAATCTCCATCTGGCTATTAGACTAGCAGGAGTCTTGAGCAGTGACTGCAGGGCTCCACTGGGCACTGGCTGCTCCCATGGCTGCCTATCTTCTGGCTATCTAAAATGAAAAATATTATATTCATTCCCAAATGTAATAGCAGCTTGTAATGCTGCTTGTCTTTCATTAGAAATCAATGTTTGATTTAAAATGAACATTACATTTTTCCAGTCCAGCTTATAGGTCTGAGTAAATCTTCTAAAGATATCAATGTACTCATCAGAGGCATCTGAAGATTTTCCTAGATCTAGTTTGATCTGTTTTAAGTGCTTCAGAGAAAGAGACATGAATATGGGTAGACTCATATGGATTATAATTATATTTTGAGCATAAATAAGAATTACTTCTTAACGGAAAGAAAGTTTGAACATGAGGCAATTCTGAACATTTTTCTTCTTTCCTACAGTATGATTCTAGTGGTGAAAGAGCACTCTAATTAATACTTCCTTTTGCATTCCCTTTTGTCTCCAGAGGGTAGGTAGGCAATGCACAGGTACAGAAAAATATTAAATTGCTCTTTCTCAGTATGTGAGGAGAAAACATTTTCCAGTGCTTAAGAATATGTTCCAAAGAAGTAAGACCAATAGTTATTTATTGGTCCAATAGTTAGTTCCAATAGTTGTTATATTGCATATTATATAACAGCCAATAATTGTTATATTGCATATTATTGTCTTCAAATTAGTTGTCGTGTTACCAGATATAAGCATGCAAAATTGGTCAAAAGAAAAAACAGTTAAGCACTAACTGTTCTTTTCAATAAAGCAAGAGACATCAGCAATACACCTATCTCATCTATCCATATATATATACATGTACATTTTTTCTTTTTTTAATTTTAAAGAGAAAATATCAAAAACAAAATGACAAAAACAAAGACATAAGTAAAACAACATAAAAACAATAAAACTGATACAGAATTTCAAAACAAGGTGATAGGAAATTAATAATGATTGTTATATTACATATTGTTATCTCAGATAAACAGATATAGGCATGTAAGATTGATCAAACAATTACACATCAACTGTTCCTTTCAATAAACCAATAGAAATTAGTGGTACAATTATCTTAGCTATCATTGTATATAAACATACCTATTTTTTCCTTCCTTTCTTTTTTTATTTCTTTTCCCACATCCCAGTTGTTCTTTCCTACTTGAGTAGTTTCTTTCCCTTTCACAATATCTATTGTATTTTTCAGATTTTATTTATTCTTCCAGGTTCTTATACTAAGGAGGAAATATCATGTTTACACATGTGATTCTGATTTAAAATTCACCTGTGAGTATGGTCTATAGTTGCATCCATTTACCTATAAAAGCCTCTAGTTTATCTTTCTTTGTAGTTGAGTAATACTGCATTGTATAAAAATACCACATTTTTTTATCCATTCCTCAGCTGATGAACATTTGGGTTGTTTCCAAGATTTAGTTATTACAGGTAGTAATGGGTGCACATATATCATTATGGTATGATGTTTTCAGTTCTTTGGGAAAAATACGTAGGAGGGGAAGAGCTGGGTTGAATGGGACCTCTAATGCTAGCTTATGAGGAATCTCCAGACTGATTTCCACAGTGGTTGCACCGGGCTACACTTCCACCAACAGTGAAGAAGCATTCCTTTATCCCCACACCCTTTCCAGTATTTGTTATTGGCTGATTCATTGATGATAGCCATTCTTTCTGGAGTGAGATGGATCTCAGTGTGGTTTTAATTTACATTTCTCAAATGACTAATGATGTTGAACATTTTTTCATGTATTTATTTGCCATTTGTATTTCTTTATCAGAGGAGTATGTATTCATCTCAGATGCTGGTGTTTGGTTTGGGTCTTTGAATTTTGGGGGCATGACTTTTAAAATTTTCTTATGTATTCTAGACAGGACCTCTTTGTCTAAGGGATAGTTGGCTAAAATTTTTCCCAGTTTGTGGGTTTTCCTTTCATCCTATTGAAGATTTCTCTTAATGTGCAAGACTTTTCAGTAAAGTGAGATCCTAACTGTTGATTCTTTGAAGTATTTCCCATGCAGTTTGGTTTTTGTTCATGAACTCTCTGCCTACTCCTATATGTTCAACACTTCCACTTATTTCCTCTTCCAGTAGATCTAGTGTTTCTGTTTTAATATTTAGATCTTTAAGCCATTTTGACTTTATTTTTGTACATGGTGATAGGCATGGTTCTTGTTTTGGTCTTTGGCATGTGGAAGACCAGTTTTTCCAGTGTCACTTACTAAGGAGGCTATCTTTCTTACAGTGACAATATTTGGCCCCTTTGTCAAAGATAAGGAAGGTGAGTGTGTTTGTGGTTGTGGCTGCATCTTCTAGTCTGTTCCATTGAAGTTCAGGTCTTTTTTCTTCCAATACCATGCTGATTTTATCACAGTAGCTTTGTAGTATAATTTCCAGTCAGGGATTGTGATTTCTCCTGCCCTGCCTCTGTTGCCTAGGATTGCTTTTGCTATTCTGGGTCTCTTCTAGTTCCAGGTAAATTTTAGGAATGTTTTCTCTAGATTGGAGAGGTATACCAATGGTATTTTCATCAGTATTGTACTGAATCTATATAAAAATTTTGGTAGTATGGCCATTCTCATAATGTTGCTTCTTCCTATGCAAGAGCAAGGAATATCACTCCATTTTTTAAAAGTCCTCTTCGATCTCTTTTTTCAGAGCACTGTAATTTTCACTGTAGAGATCTTTTACTTCTTTTGTTAGATTGATTCCCAAGTATTTCAACTTTTTGGATGTTATTGTAAAAGGTATGGTTTCCTTAATTTCTCTCTCAATTTGTTGTTTGTATACAGGAAAGTTATTGATTTTAGTGTTGACTTTTATCCAGCTATGCTACGGAATTTGTTTATTAATTCTAGGAGTCTTTTGGTGGAGTTTTTGGGGTCTTCTATGTAGAGTACCATGTCATCTGTAAATAATAATTTCACTTCTTCCATTTTTATTCTTATTCCTTTTATTTCTCTTTCTTGTCTAATTGCTTTGGCTAATGTTTCCAGAACTATGTTGAATAGGAGAAGTGACAATGGACATCCTTGTCTTGTTCCTGATTTTAAAGTGAAAGCTTTCAGTTTTTGTCCATTGAGTATGATGTTGGCTGTAGGTTTGTCATAGGTGGCTTTTAACAGATGGCGGTAAAGTCCATAATTCCAATTTTCTGTAGGATTTTTATCATGAATAAGTTTTAGACTTTGTCAAAAGCTTTTTCTGCATCTATTGAGATGATCATGCGATCTTTGCCTTTGGCTCTGTTGATATGACATATTACATTTATTCATTTGTGTATATTGAACCATCCCTGCATTCCTGGCATGATTCCCAGTGGCTCATGGTATATTAACTTCTGGATGGTTTGCTGCATTCTATTAATTCGTATTTTATTGAGAATTTTATATCCATGTTCACTAGGGAGATGGGTCTGTAGCTCTCTTTTTTGGTTGGTTCTTTCTCTGGTTTTGGTATCAAGGTGACACTTGCTCCAGGAATGGGTTGGGGAGGATTGCTTCCCTTTCTATTTCATTAAACAGTTTGAGAAGAATTGGCATTAAATCCTCTTAATTTCTTGTAGAATTCAGCTTTCAATCCATCAGGACCTGAGCTTTTCTTTGTTCATAAGATTTTTATTACATTTTCAATTTCATTGTGTGATATTGGGTTATTCAGGAATTTTATATCTTCTTGATTCAGGTATGGCAATTCATATGTTTCTGGTAATCTGCCCATTTCTTCTGTGTTTTCCACCCTATGAGAGTAAAGATTTTCAAAGTAGGTATTAATAATCTAAATTTCTACAGGATTTGTAGTGATTTCACCCTTTTTATTCCTTATTACATGTATTTGAGTTTTTCTTTCCTTTTTTTTATAAGGTTGGCTAGGGGTTTATCAATTTTATTTATTCTTTCAAAGAACCAACTCTATGATTCATTAATTCTTTGTATTATTTTATTAGTCTCCGTTGCATTCATTTCTGCTCTGATCTTTATAATCTCCTCCCTTCTTTGGCCTTTGGGCTTGACTTGCTCTTCTTTTTCTAGAAGTTTGAAGTGCAGCACAAAATTGTTTATTTGTTCTGTTACTTTTTCTGATGTGGCAATACACTGCTATAAATTTCCCTCTGAAGACTGAATTCATTGCGTTGCACAGGTTGCAGTAGTTTATATCTGCATTTCTCTTTGATTGTAAATATTGTTTAATATCTTCTGCCTCCCCTTGGTTGTTCAGGAGAATGCTATTTAATTTCCATGTGTTTATGGAGTTTTTGCCATTTCTTTTGTTATTACTTTCCAATTTCATTGCACTATGGTCCAGTAGTGTGCTTAGGATAATTTCATTTCCTCTGCATTTACTTTAGCATGTTCTATGTGCTAGTATATGGTCTATTTTAGAGAATGTCCATGTGCAGCTGAGAAGACTGTGTTTTCTAATGTTGTTGGGTGGAACACTCTGTAAAGTCCAGTGGTTCACTAGTTTGGTTTAGTTGTTATTTATTTGCTGATTTTTTGTCTAGTTGATGTAGCTCTTTGAGATAATGGAGTGTTAAAATCCCATGTCATGATTGTGTTACTGCTTAATTGATTGTTTTTTTTATGTCTGCTAAAATTTGCCTTATATAGTTGGGTGCTGCTACACTTTGTGCATAGATATTTATGATTGTTATCTCTTTATCTTGCAGTTTTCCCCTAACAAGAATGTACTGACCTTCTTTATCTCCTTTGATCATTATTGGTTTGAAGTTCACATTGTCTGCAAGGACAATAGCCACTCCTGCTTTTTTCTGGGTTCCTGTCACATGGAATATTGTTTTCCATCTTTTGATTTTTCAGTCTATGAATTTCCTTTGGAGTTAAATTCATTTCTTACATATACTATATTGTTGGATTTTGTTTCTTGATCTCTGCCAGTCTGTTTCTTTTGATTCCTGAATTGAGGGCATTTACACTAATGGTTATTACTGATATATGTTGATTTGTCTTTTTCATGTTATTTTCCTACTGTTAGTTCTATAGTTTCCTCCTCTGTTTAATTACTTACCTTTCTTGGTGGTTCTTTTCTATTGTTGGTCTTGAAAGTTTGGCCATATTTATCACCTAGTAAAAATATCTTTCAATACTCTTTGTAGGATTAGTTTGGTGGTTATGAATTTCTTCAGTGGATCTTTGTCATAGAATCAACTTATTTCTCCATCAATTTTGATAACATGATTTTGCAAGGTAGAACAATCTGGGTTGGAAGTTGTTTTCTTTCAGGACCTGAAATACTTCCCTTCAAGCTCTTCTTGACTTGATGGTTTGTGTTGAGAAGTCTGCCGTGCATCTGATTGGTTTTCCTTCGTGGGTGATCTCTTTCTTTTCCCCAACAGCTTTTAATATTCTGTTCTTTTGATGAATTTCTGGGATCTTCGTTATTATGTGTCTAGGTGTAGATTTATTTGGGTTATGGCTAATTGGAGTTTGGTAGGTATCACTTAACTTTATGTTACGTTCTTCTCCCATGCTTGGGAAATTTTCTGCTATTACTTCTGCAAATATTCTTTTTATGTCATTTTTGTTGCCTCCTGATGTTTTGTTAACACCTATCTGTCTTATATTGTTCTTCTTTGCTTCATCTTGCAGCTGTTGAATTTTTATTTGCTGGTCCCTTGTTATTTTTAAGAGATCTTACCTTTCATGATCACTAGCTGCATTGCTGTCTTCAAGTCTGAAAGTCTATCTTCCATTTCACTCAGGTGGTTTTACCAGCTTTCAATGGAATTTTTAATTTCCTTGATATCCCTTTAAATCTGTTTCATGCATTCTAACTCTTTCCTATACTGTTCACTTAAGGTTTCCATCATTTTTCTGTGTTCCTCTATTTTTTAATCTATGTCTTTTTTGATATGCTTACCAATTCTTTCACTATGTTTTTCATTTCTTTTTTTACCCAAGTGATTATTTCTGATCTGATTTCCTGTATAGCCTGATGTAGTTGGTTCTTTACTTCACTTGTTATCATTTCAGAAATTTCAGGTGTGTGACTTCCGTGTTCTTCCATGTTGATGCTTCCTGGACTTGTTCTGTGTGAGGTGCAGGGCTGAGATTACATTTGCCCCTTCCTTTTGTCATTTTCAAATCTCACTTGGTTTCCCAGGATTCAGGGTTATTCCTGCAGCTCCCCAGGTTGATAGTGATCTTCCTGAAATGGCAGTGAGGGGTAGAACCAGAGGTCCCAGGTCCCAGTCAGCTAATGAGGCTTCCGCTGTGTGAGGGACCTTCCTGCAGTGGCAGTGGCAGGGGGCTATAAGTTTATAGTAAAGGCTGTAAAGTTCAGAACTTATTATCAAAGTATATTTTCCTTTTCCTATACACATAAATTATAATTAGACCTACGAGGGGAGAGGAATAGTTAGAAATCTCCCCATAGACTAAATGTGTTATTTTTCCCCCATAAATGTGGTACTTTAGAAATAGCTCCTTTTGGTTTCACCCAGAAGTTGGTTCTTTCCACTGTAACTCAGATTTGGGCCTCCTGAGGCAGACCTGTCCAGAATGCTAAGCCAGGAGATGGCTTTTATGTGTGTTCACCTGGATGGGCAATTCCAATGTCTCATCTGACCCAGATATAGAGTATGTGTCTCTCATCTAAGATGACTTTGCTGTCTTTGGGTTAGCAAACCCTTATTTTCTATGGCCTTAAATTAGTTGTTGGGTAGGAGGAAAAGTTTGAGACAGTTTAGAGATCTTTTCTTGCTAATGTTTTTTTTGGTCTTTTTTGGTACCAGGAATTGAACTCAGAACTTTGCACTTGTCAGGCAGGAGCTTATGCCACTCAGCCATATCCCTGGCCCTTTTGTTTTTTTGTCTTTTTGAGACAGGGTCTCACTATGCAGTTCAGGCTGGCCTTGAGCTCACTTTGTAGCCCAGGCTGGCCTCAAACTTGCAATGATCCTCCTGCCTCAGCCTCCCAAGTGCTGAGATTACAGGCATTTGCCATCATGCCCAGTTTTCTCTCTTATCTTACATGACTGTAAAAAAGGAAGTACAAAGTAGCAGGAAAGGATTGGAAGTATGATCAGAGAAAGGAAGTCTTCTCTTCTCATACACATGTTGAGTTATTGAAACAAATTGCCCATGAGTCATCACTCACAGCCTGGAAAGCCAAGAATGGGAAATCTCAAGAGCTATTATTGCTTCCTCACTAGTGCAAAATCAGATCAGAATGAAAACTGAAGCAGAACAGGCTTGATATTTCCTCTAGAGTGTAGCAGAGGATCAGAGCTACTCTGTCAGTGAAACCTGTCCTCTCAGTCTTGACAGCCACCAACCTAACATCTTTTCACTGGTGGAAGGAGTCACATGGTTTATTAATAGGCATGTATATTTTCTAAGTATGAGGTAGATTTCATAGAAAGACCATTTAATATCCTTTTATATTGAAGCCCACTAAGAACTGCTCTAGTATTATGTTTCCCTAGTGCTGCTGTCTAAAACAGTGAACCACAGCAATCAAATAAGTCAAACAGGTCAAACAAGGAAGACTAGTAAATTCAGCAACTAAGTCCAAACACAACATATACAAAACAGGAATAAAATGCCCCATTAAATAAGCATCATAACCTTCCATGTTTTTAATTTAAATTTGTCATCACTTTAGTAAAATTACATGAAACAAAGCATGACTAATTATAAGCAATGGAGAAATGTAATACATAAAAATTTGCAGCATAAAAATTTTGATTACTCCCCCAAATTTTGGTTACCTAAGTGAGTCACAATCTAAGATCTGTGAAACAAAAGCAAACCCTTACCTCTGTTTAATTATCTCAGTGGAACACCTCCAAATGCTATAAGGGAAATATAACTCCCAAGCTGCTAGATGTCTGAAAAGCCAGAGTTTGTGTTCTCTAAAGTTGAAGAATGAGCCTACAATCCCAGCACTTGGGAGGTTGAGACAGAATAACTGCAAGTTCAAGACCAGCCTAGGCTACAAAGTGAGCTCAAGGCCAGCCTGAACTGCATAGTGAGACCTTGTCTCACAAAGACAAAAATTAATTAATTAATTAAAATAAAATTGAGGAAAGAATTCTAGTAACAATGACATTTAAGAGTAGTAATAACTTGAGAGAAGGAAAGCTTCTGTCTAAGAGGGACAGAAGGGGGCCTGGAAAGTGGGTTGCCCACCAACCCTGCTTCTCAAGAGTGTTTATTGAGCAAAGTCATGAGGTAAGGTGGGTTTAAGGTGGGTAGAACTATAATCAATAAGATTACAGGTATAGTGCTTAGGTAATACTCATCCAATGGAACATCATAGGATAGGTGTGAATCATTCCCACATATTAGGTTTCCAACACAGAAAAGTCAACCCACACATCCTGGTATGAATCTTGCTCCAACTCTGATAGTGATTTGCTCTTCCTTTTCTTTTTTTTCAAACAACCTTGTTGAACTAAAATTTACATATGACACAATTCACAAATTTAAAAGTTAGAATTCCATAAATTTTAATACATTGACAGTGCTGTACAACTATAACCACAATCAAACTTAGGTCATTTTTGTTACCCCAAATCAAAACACTCTACCTCACTCTTCTGGCAAGAGGCAGATGTGGGAGGTTGGGGACACCTGGGCTGAATCATGCCCCTCCCTGTGGTTCTGCTCGTGTTCCTCCTCTCACTCTGAGGACCAGTGTTTCTTCTGGACTGAGGACTGAAACAGGTAGAGTGCTAACCCAAGCACTTGACCAGAGGGATGCAGCAGGTCCTCCTTCAGCCCCTTCTAGGACCCTGAGCACCTGGCCTGAGGATGAAGGCTGAGGGCCACCCTCCACCTGAGGCATGAAAGCCAGGTTGAGTATGAAGTCTCTGTGTTTGGAATTCAGCTTTTCATTACCTAAACTCAGCCGCTCTTTCCCAAATAATAAACTTAGAGGAAGAGGTGAGAGGATCCAGCTGTTTCCAACTAACTTAATTGCATTCCAAACAAATCTCAAGTTGGGTTATAGGATTTAAAAATACCTAGGGGCTGGGCATGTAGCTCAGTGGAAGAATGTCTGCCTTGCTTAGTGGTTCCTCATGTAATCTGATTATTGTACCATTTATGGGATAAGTCCTACTACCTCATGTCTGAGGCTTTTCATTAAAGCTGAGAGAGCTTATTTTCTTGTTTACTCAGTCTCAGCATTGTCTCCCTCCCTAAGTTTTCTTTACTTGATCAATGCAGGCAGAGGAAGAATTCCTCAGAAGTCCTGTTCCAGGACTTCGCATATCAAAGGTCATTGGTGAGGGCTTGCCGGCTGGTGAGATTTCTGATGTGAAAGCAGTTATGATGAATCGATATTCCCCAAGAGGACCCCAAAAATGTCACATGAAAGAGAAGGAAGGGGACTTGGGACACTGAGGCAGGAGGATCGCAGAGAGTTCAAGGCCAGCCGGGGCTACACAGTGAGACTCTGTCTTGAAAAACAACAATAGCAACAACAATAGAAGGAAGGAGTGGCTACTGAGACTATGGTTTGAGGAAATATTATTGTGCCATTTGCTTTAGGACATTTGTTGTCTTGGATTCATGAACAACTTGTATGTCCCAGTGAGGAGGCCAAGAGTATACAGTAGAATCACAAAGAGAAAAACTTTGGGAGCTGAAAAGGGATAAGAATAAAGTGAAGGTGTTGTGAGAAGGTGAACTGACAGTAATGTTATTGGATAGCTTGCTTCTACAAGTGCTTCACCAATTAAACCTCACTGAGTTCAGTGTTGCTTGCCTCTCCCTCTGGAGTTAGATTCCAGGTTTTTCTTGTGTCAAAGAAAGAGTTGAACAAAACAAGCAAAAAGCAGTAGCAGGGTTACTCGAGAAAGTAAAAGTGAAGAGTTGGGGAGAAACTTGCTCTGAAAAGCAAACTTGGGCTAAGTAAAGAGAAAAAGAGGGTAAAAGTAAAAATAAAAATACATACTGCATCTGGGAAACACAGAACGGGCTATCATGGAAACAACAGCAAGCTCTTAATAGCATTGGTGTGTCCTTTAGAGTGTCTCAATTTCTTTTTTTGTTTATTTTTGGCCTTTTAAAGACAGGGTCTCACTATATAGTTCAGGCTGGCCTTGAGCTCACGTCGTAGCCCAGGCTGGTCTCAAATTCCCAATGATCCTCCTGCCTCAGCTTCCCGAGTGCTGGGATTACAGTTGTGTGCCACCACACCCGGCTTAGAGTGTCTAAATCTCAAAGGAACCCATGAGAATTTCTACATACAGGTCCTGAGAGGTGGTGCTGGGATCCCATATCTCAGGCTGACATCAGGTCTAGGCCATCCTATTGAAAACCTGCTTGAGCTGTTGAGGGCAGCTCACATGTAGGGCTTGGGAACTGTTCTGTGCATGTGTCCAGAATGTTCTTAGGTCATTCACATGCGCTAGTCTCATCAAGGTATTGGATGAGTCTGGTCCTTTAGAGAACAGGTAAGGAGTATTTGAAAAAGTATTTGAGCTGGGTACATTTGCATAAACCTGTAATCCCAGCACTCTGGGACCCTGAGGTCTTTGTTCCAGCCCAGCCTGTGCAATTAGTGAGATGATAGATTTAAATTTCTAATGGAACATAGTGACTTAGTGAGAGGCTGGGGCAATATAAAACAATAAAAAAAGGTGAACATACAGCTCATTGTGAAGGCCCTGGGTTCAGTCATCAGTATTGGGAAAGAAAAGGAAAAAGAAGAGGAGGGGGAGGAAAAGGAGGAGAGGGTCCTTGAGAGTGATAGAGGTTGTATGGATAAGGAATGGTGTTCCTGCTGTGAGGTGTTAGGGTCTCCAAAGTGAGAGCAATCACGTTTCGGGACAGCGTCCGCCACTCTGTCTTCGTTCATCTGCTTGTGCACCAGTTCTGTATCGAGTTCATTTAGGCCTCTCCTATGATTAGTTAGACTGTCCCCTTCAATTTTTTCTCAGAATTTCCAGCACTGGGCCGGGGGTATAGCTTAGCAGCACAGCGCTTGCCTGGCAAGCACAAGGTCGTATGTTTGATGCCTGGTACCAAAAAAAAGAGAATTTCTAGCATCACTCTCAGCACATGGATGTGATGTAGTTTTCATTAGAAACATGATTTCTAATGAAACAGAGATTTCATTAAAAACAACTTCTTAGTGAGTCACACTATTTTCTAAAAGTCTCTCGGGTTATGGGGGAGAATTTTTTTTTTGCTTTTTTCAGTACTAAGGATCCAACTCAGGGATGCTCTACCTTCAAAGTACACCCAGCCCTTTTCTTAACTTTAAGACAGGGTTTTGCTATTGCCCGGGCTGACCTCAAACTTGCAATCCTGCTGCCTCAGCCTCCTGAGTAGTTGGAATATAGGCATGCAGTGATGTGCTGGCTCTATTTCTTACTTTCTAGAAAGAGTTCTCTACTGAGTCATCTTTATATTCTTCATTACAATTTTATGCTTATTTTTATTTATGATTCTGCTTCTCTATGGATAATGAATACATTTATATAATTTATATAGAGTTGATAATTTTATATAAGTAACTTTTTATATGTTTCAATAACAAATTTTATCAGTTCTATTTCTTTTTCTGTGTCTGTTTGTTTGTCTTGGTACCGAACCCAGGACTTTGCGCTTGCAAGGCAGGCACTTGTGCCGCTTAGCTATATCTCCAACTATCAGTTCTATTTCTCACCCGTACTTACATCCAAACAGAAAACTGACAGTTTGTGCAACAAGACTGACAGCTAGAGCTGGGCGTGGTGGCACACATCTGTAACCCTACCACTCCAGAGGCTAAGGCAGGAGGGTCACTGTGAGTTTAAGGGCAGCCTGAACTGCATAGCAAAACCCTGTCAAAAAGACAAAAAAAAAAGGAAAGGAAAAGAAAAGAAAGGCCTTGTGCATAGGGATGCAAGGCTGTCAGAGAATCACCTCCATCACATCAGGAAAGTGGGCTTTGCATGGGGTTTCTTTGTGCATGCGCAGTCACTCTAATCAGGGTCCGTATTTCAGGGATAGAAAAGGAAAGGCTACAAAAAGCTGAAAAACGCAAGTCCTAGAAGTTGGCAAAGGACACCGGGGCAGCCGTGTCACAGCCTCCGGCTCCCTGCTGCTGGAGGGTAGAGAAAGTCTCTTCCTTTGGGAATGTATTTCATCTCCTGTGTACTGAGACAGTGCCTTTTATTTTCAGTCCTGGCAATAGAACCTAGTGGCACTTGACCCCTGAGCTATGTCCCAGTGTTTTCTAAAATTTTTATCTTGAAACAGGGCCTCATTAATTTGCCCAGGCTGGCCTTACCCTTTTGATCTTCCTGCCTCCATTTCCTTCCTTAAGGGCTGGAACTGTAAGTGAGCACTACTGCACCTGGCAATATTGACATTTATAAAGGTACGTTTGGCTTAGAAAAATTCCATTGCTTTGACAACAAATACATATTCATTGAGGAAATTTTGGCAAGTGCAAGAATTATTCAGGCAGAAAGAAAAGTCCTTTTCCATGACACTCTATGGACGAGGGCCCCCGAGGTAGGGAAAATACAGGATGGAGCCCTCGTCAAGCTTTTTTAAAAGTTAAGGGCGAGACTCGGAGCAGCTAGGGGTGATGTACTAGAGCTGGCTTCTGCCTCTGCAGATTAGGTTCAACCAATCAGAAAGACAACAGCAAAGAAATGAAGCTCAGGAAGGTCCCAGGTAGCATTAAAAATATAACTCCATTACCTAATCTTTAAACCTAGAGGACCTGTCCCCAAACCCCCACCCATAATCCTAACCTCCACTAAGCAATAGGAGTTGACTATATGATCGAAAGAAATCAAAGGAAAGGATTAAAAACAGCGAGGGAGCCAATCAGATTCCAGGAGTTTGCATAAGGGGAAGAAATCCAATAGGTCTTTATCTTTTTTTTGTTGTTTTTTTTTTGGTATCGGGAATCAACTCAGGACCTCGCACTTGGCAGGCAGGTGCTGTGCTGCTGAGCTGTATTCCTGTCCCAAGAAATCCAATAAAGGGAGTTGTAGACAAGAAAGCCAAGAGTCTTCCCTTTCAGACATTCCCTGTTTGTACAGTTCAGGCCGTGAGGTGCCCTAGGGTGAGATTCCTGTCTTCAGGAAATCCACTCAGCCACATTCAGAACTATGCTGAGCCAATTGAGTTGGGAGTTTCCTACTTAAGCTGACACTATCAGTGAACTATCACAGGGATGTATTAAGGAGAATTATGTATCGTATTGAAAAACTAAAAACAGCGTTCAGGTATAAAGAACTGTTGAAAGCCAGGCATGCTGGCACACACCTGTAATCCCCAGACTCATCCACAGTAGCTGTCTCTTTCTCCCCATTTCCTATCTTCAAATAAATTGTCTTCTTTTATTCTAAATTGCTTCTTCAGTTCTTTTACTGACACCGCGTTTAGGGTCATGGGGAGATGTGTGTTCCAGCAAAGCAGTGGCGTGGCTTGGAATGCTTGGCATTGAGCCCTCCATAGACTTTATAACACCACAAAGAAAGAATTACTATTGTAGAAGATAAATTATTTATTTGGTCTATGGGTAAGACAGGTAACTAATGGAAAGCCCTGAGAGAGAATGCAGTGAACAGCCACAATGATAAAAGTTAAGAATAGACAGTCATTTAGGACTTTGGACAAGGAATGAATTTCATCAGGGAACACAGAATGCAGATCCTCCCCCATAAGATCAGATCATGAAGGGAGGTGCAGCCCCTCCCTGAAAATATGCGGAAAGGGGCCCAGCCTATCCCTACTAAGCCCCTGAATATTTTTTTAAGACCCTGAATATTACAATGCAAATTACCTAGTTCCTTCTGAGATCCCAGTTTCCTGTAAACTACGTGGAAGAACTAGACTGCAGAGCCTGAGTCCCAATAGGTCATTTTAAACACAGAGCTCCCTGTGACTGGTAAATTCTAAACAGTTAAGCAATTCCTTTACCCTAATGCCTGAAATAATTCCAGATCTTTTTTTTTTTTTTTTGTCTTTTTTGAGACAGGGTCTCCCTATGCAGTTCAGGCTGGCCTTGATGTCACTTTGTAGCCCAGGCTGGTCTCAAATTCGCAATGATCCTCCTGCCTCAGCCTTCCAAGTGCTGGGATTACAGGCCTGCGCCACCACGCCCAGCTGAAATTAACATTTTTTGTGGGGATAGTATTGGGGCTTTCTCACTGAGCTGCATCCTCAGCCATTTTTGTACTTTTAATTTATTTATTTCTTCTCGTGAGACATGGTCTCACCAAGTCATGAAATAGCCCAGGCTGAGCTTGAACTCACCATCCTACTGCCTCAGTCTCCCAGGGTGCAGGGATTATAGGCATGTACCAGTATGCCTGGCTTTCAAAAATTCTCTGGACATTATTTGCAGTTTTTCAATATACTATGTAATTCTCCTTAATACATCCCTGTGATAGTTAACTGATTGTGTCAATTTAAGTAAGAAATGCCTAACCCAGTTGGCTCAGCATAGTTCTGAATGTGGCTGAGTGGATTTCCTGAAAATAGAAGCCCCACCCCGGGTGCCTCATGGCCTGAACTATACAAATGGGTGGCTTGCTTCTGGTTCTGCAGTGGAGCTCAGTCTGCACCTTGGGCTTCCTCTCTTGGCTTCTGTCGTAGACTCTACAGCTCCAGCACAGATGGAACCAGGGTGATAACTCTCCAGTGAACCATACAAGCAGGTAGAGGAAGAACACCGCAGTGGAATGCTGACTCTTCCTGGGCAGAGTCACTCCGCACAGGCCATCCTGCCCAGCAGAAAGGACAGAATGGGGTGGCTGGAGAGGGGCGGCCCAGGTAAGCAGGTCAGAACAAGGCTCTGAAGTACAGATAACTGTGAAAAATAAACTCCAGAGAAGCCAAAGAAAGAGAACTGGTGCTTCTCCTGTCTCCATCTCAGTGGATGATCACAGATGAAGAAGAATTCAGTGAGTGCAGACTGTAGCAAAGGAGGACTTGAGAAGAACATACAGAAAAAAAAAGACTGGGCTCAGGACCTGGATAAAATATGCAAAGTGGAAAGAAAGTCTAAAGGCCATGCAAAGCGCTGAACCCATACTACGAATGTGCTTTAGGTGTAGACTATAGAAATATCACATCCAGGCTGAAATGTGCAGAAATGGAAATGAGGAACTGCCAAGTCAACCACATGAGAAATATCTGGGACTGGTCTGTGACACCCTGACCACAAGTGTGGCAGTTCTAGTTCAAATCACATACATGGAGGAGATGCTTGGGAATGTGGCTGTTGCCTGGCAGGTATCTGAGCACTGAATGGGGTGGCAGCCCGAGGAGTAGGCCTGGTGCTCCTACATCAATTTGGAGCTGAGGTACCAGGAGCTGGCGTGGGTTGCAGTATTGATGAGTGCTTTGTCCTCGCGCACCTTGGCATGAGGAACTGGATCGGGTGAGCATGCCTAGGAAAGCAACATGCTTTCTTGGCTCACTCCAGAAGGTGTGTGGGAGAGCAGTGGAATTCTTTGGAGATGAACAGATGAATGAAAACCTTTGTGAGGCCTCTACCAAATTTAAGGAAAATCAGAAAGTATTCAAAAGAGTGGAAGCAGGCCCTAGATTGAATCTCAAAACAGGAGGCCCAAGAACTCCTGAAGAATTACACCATCTTTGAGAAGTTTGGTGACATTCAGGGTATAGAAGCTATCAACACGAGCAAGCGTAGGCTCCAGTGTGAAGAAGTGAAAGCTAATCCACACAATGACAATGTGTGCCCAAGCCAAAAGCATGCACGATGTCCACGAGAGAGCCATGACCAACGTCCTGCCCAGCCGGGACAAGTGACACTAGCAGTGCCACACTTGCCTGTGGATCAACATGCGCTCTACAAGGAGTTGGAGTCCTAGGACAAGGTAGGTCTACCAAGCCTCTTTGGAATTCATTCCACACACAAAGTTCACATTTGCCAAAATGTGGTTCTATTACCCTGTCTTAGTTACTTTTCTCTTGCTGAGACAAAATACTCAACATCCAAATTTAAAGAGGGGAAAGTTTATTTAGCTCACAGTTTGTAGAGGTTTCCATCCATAATCAGCTGGCTTCAAGGTAGGCCAGTGTGGCAGAGGGGCAATAGTTCATGGTGGCAGAAGACAGAAGTAGCAACAAGGGCAAAAAAGGAAGAAAAAAGCCTCTTTTCTTCCCTTATATTGCGTGCAGGCTATCTGCCCTAGGGCAGGTGTAGCACTCACACCCCTAATCCCTGCACTAGACAATGAACCAGTCACAAACTCTAGATTGAGCCACCTCCAAAAACCCTGCCCCCTTGAGCACATGAAGCTTTGGATGGACATCCAGGCACAAACCATAATATATGCACAGCTTGAAATAAGACAGAAAAATTTACCATTGGTGAGATGAGCTTTGGGAACGTCTATAGGCAAAGATCTAAAGGGCCAAGTTACTTTAAGGTTACGTAGAATTAGAGTCACAGCTTTAACAGTTCTACAGGTGCTGGAAGCTTTATGAAAAAGGAATTTGGACCTGAAAATTGTACTTCATGGATCTGATTTGCAGAATTAGAGATGATCCTTGGCAACGCTGGCATGAGCCATCTACAAATTGGCCACCAACTAGCCACCCCTAGACATGCTGGAAGTGCTCTGGAAATCAAACATGGGTTCTGAAATAGGGTGGGAGGAGACACAAAGAACACAAAGTCTTAGCTGATGGCTGCTTTGATGGACACAGCACGTCAAGGTGTAAGTCAGATTTGCTCGGTTTGAGTTATCTCTGGGAAAGGAAACAAGTATGGCTCAAGGCAGACAAATCTACGGAGAAGCTCACAAAACCATTCGGACCTGTGAGGAACAGGAAGAAGGACTTTTGCTGCTGGAATCCAGGCAAACCTTCAGGGATCAGTTTGGAAGGGCATCCAACAAGAAGAGAGTGCACAGGCTCATTCCACAGGTAGTCAAAAAGAGAAGAAAGGTCTGGCTGGTGATGGGTCCCACACAGACTGGGAAAAATGTCATCACTACATCTTTCCCCGGATGCTGCCAACCAGCCTGACCTCAAGCTGCTGGCCCTGGCCAAACTCTGGAAGAAGCAGCAGCAGGAAAAGCAGGCTGCTGAGCAGGGTCCAAATAAGGACATTGATGGGGGCGAGGCCTGATCTTTTTCATGTTGAAAGATATTGTGTTATTCCTTACAATAAGTAATTTGGAACTCTTATAACTCCTGGAAGCTTTTATATTCACCACTAAAAGTTATTTGCAACCTCTGGCATTACTTGAGTTACTTGTAAAATGACTGTGCTGCCAGGCATGGTGCTGGACACCCATAATCCCAGCACTTGGGAGGCAGAAGATTGCTGTGAGTTCAAGACCTGCTTGGGCTATATAGTAAGACTCTGCCTCAAGAATACAAAACCAAACTAACAAAACATCTGGGGCTCTTCACAGGTGGGGAGTTGCAAAGGATGACTCTAAGCCTCTCTAATGTTTGTCCACATCCTGCTTTAGGAAATGCAATGAAGGTGATGCTCAGCATTGATTAGAAATAGACCTGCACACAGTCTGGTCTTCTTAAAGGCTTTCAGCTTCCATACATAGATAAATAAATGTTTAAAAATTGCATCACTTTCAAAGAAGCTTGAGATAAACAAGGCTCTCATGACAACAGAACCCAAGAGGCCACACAGGCGGGAAAGAGGATGGAAATCTTGCTTGTGGCCTCGTCACATGGGGCTTGTGAAGCAGCCAAGTGACCTGTGAGACCCAATCGAGCAGGTGCACTTGGACATATGCACTCTACAGCCACTCAGGAGCCAGGTGTGGTGGCACTTGGGAGGCTGAGGCAGGAGGATCATTGCAAGTTCCACAGCAGCCTGGGCTAAAAGGTGAGCTCAAGGCCACCCTGGACTGCATGGCAAGACTGTGTCTCAAAAAAAAGACAAAATAAATACAGCCGCTCAGGAGACCTAAAGATTCTGCCATTCCTGATGCCTGGAGAGTCCAGAAGAGCATGAGCTAGGACAGCAGAGGAAGGTGAACAGCTCCAGCAGAGAAGCGCTCATCTGCTACTGGGGAAGGAGACCAGAGTCTGAATTCTGTCACTGGCCGATTACCTGCTGCGTTTCCAACTCACTGAGGCTGATGCTGACAGCTGTCTTCACCTATAGATTGACCCACTGTCTGGGGTTTTGGTCCTTTCTTTTAAATGATCCCCATCATTCACATCCTATGTTGAAGACAGTTAACTCCAAAGGATGGGTGAGCTTTACATTATTAAGATGATCACTCCTCCTCCCACTCCATCTGCTCAATGCTGGAGGTGGCGGCGTCGGCAGTTGTTCCTGCCTCTCCTCCATCTCCACCCGCACCACGACCTGTCCTTCGGCTGGTGGTCTTGGCAGGGAGGGAACAGTAGTTGTAGATCCCACCCCTGCCTCAGCGAAGATACCATATTGAAGGAAGAAAGACTGAATTTACAGGTGCTTCTTATAAAAGGCATCTGTGGAGTAGTGCAACAGTTTGAATTAAATAAAATGCTTTACATTATGAGGTGAATGGGAGTAGAATATGGGACAAAAATAAATTTTATAATCTCTGTATCATGATTTTTAGCTACCTGATCATTGTGCAGTCCTGCTGTTTGGGAGGAGTTCATGCTGAAACACTGAAGCAAGTACTGGATAAATGCGATCAGATTTCTCCAGCCAGTCTTCAGCCTGACAAAGAGAATCCCTTTTTGTCAACCTAATGAAGCATTCAAAGTCCTATGACTCTTTTCAAGATGAACTTGAAAGTGTAGAAAGCCAGTGGCTTAGAGCCAAAGACTTGTTTCAGAAAGATAAGGGAGGACTATTTGGAAATCTGTGGGTACAGGGAAGAAGTTGATTCCAAACCCAGGCATAGAATGTTCGATCAAAGACCCCCATCTGGAACAGTCCAGACTTACCCAAGATCACACAATACTTCACAGACAGAAGACTGGTTACCTCAGTGGTTCCCAGTTCCTGAAAACAGGCCGAGACTGGAGTCTCTGAGCTACTCTCAGTTCCATAGGGACTGCTTCTCAGAAAAACCAGGGTCCCTGAACCTCAGCCAGCAAGCCTATAATTATGAGTCAGCCAGTGTAGATTTTAGAGGTCCCAAGCGCCTCTCCTTGGGAACCAAGACTGGCGCCCATCAAGCCAGTCACCAGAAAAGAAGGAGGCCCCCAGAAGAAGGCAAAGAAAAAGCAAAGGAAGAGTGGCCCAAGCATAAGAGGAAAAAGTCTTGAGGAGGTGGAGTTAGAAGAACACTCAAGCATCCAAAGAAAACAGAGGTGGAAACAGAACCTGTACAGGGCGGCACAGAACAGCCTAAGCATCATAAAGAGAAAAACAGCCAAGACATGGCCTCTAAGAAGGAGGACTGTAAGTACAGAAAAGAGAAAAAGGAGCAAGACAAAGAAAGAACAGAGGAAGAAATGTTTTGGGACCAGTCTATCCTTGGATTTTGAAGCTCTTTAGTGCTCAGGAAGTTAAAATTGAAAAACTAGTTGAAGTGCTTGGTTTTATGACGTTCATGTTCATATCGCTTATGTGAACAGGTAGTTTAATTCTAACAAAGGCCAGGTGAACATGAAATATTTAGTATACTTGCTCTCCAATATGGAAATTACTTTTCCTCCTCTAAAAGCGTTATCACATTGTTCTTACATTTGATATAACTTCCCTTTAGGAGAGTGTTTCTGGTTTATTGAAATTGCCATGATGGTGGAATTATTTTCCTTTGGAAAATAATTTATTTAAATTGGAGGATTAATAGGCTTTGCTGAATCTATTTATTGATTGGATTTGTTTAAGCTTTGAGTTGGGTATTTTTATGTTCATTGGTTTCCTCTATAAAGCAGTTTAGATTTTTTTTCACCCCTGTTAATTTGCAACATATTTCCTAGGTTGGAAAGTGGAAAACAAATACATTATAATAATGATAAGCTTAGGTTTTGTATAGTTCTAAAAGCTTCGAAGAACCTTGATACAAAATCAGTTTATATTCTGGAAAAGTTTTATTAAGTGTTTTATTAAAGTAAAAAAAAATTAAGATGATCATTCTTGCACCAGTGTCATATTTGCAAGATTTTTAAACTTTTGGTCTTTCAAGTCTGACTCTAAAGTACTGGCTGTGAGTAAAGCCTCGAGTAAAACAAAATACTGTATAAACAATTGTTTTGGAGACAAGGTCTCACTATATAGTCCAGGCTGGCCTTGAACTTGCTATACAGTCAAGGATGCCCTCAAACATGTGGCAATCCTCCCGCCTCAGCCTCATGAGTGCTGGAATTACAGCATATGCCACCACAGCCAGGAGTATAAATAATTTTTTAAAATTTAAAAAGTAGTAACAATATATAAAAGATTTAAACTACTTCCTGAAATACCATTATTACTTGATAGTTAAGTTTCATACCTTAAATATAAGTGATGAAATCAAGGCCAACAACTAAAAACATGGATTAAAAGGAGACTTTTGAACAGTAGACCAACAAAATGATTTTCCTCTCTTCTGCCAGTAATAGGACCTGGAGCAAAGTTTGTATTTATATATGTATATATGTTCCCCTTCACCTCTCCATTGTTTAGAGCAAAGTTCTATTAACAAGCTAATCTTGTGGTGGGGAAGGGCTTGCCAGACAGGTCCACACTGCCCAGGTTGCTCTTGTTGGAGACCCCAATTCCCATTATTAAAAAGCATTTAGTGGTGTAAATTGCACCACTAAATAGATGCCCAAACAACTCAAATCTTTGTTTGTGCCGTGCGTGATGACAACAACAATAAGATTGCATTCCTTATCAGTCGTGTTTAGAGCATTTGTTCCTTCATAAAGTGACTTCATTGTGATGTTATGTCTGCCTCTCTTTCCATCATGTGCTAAAAGTAGTTGCTTCTGTGGACCTAATTACATAGAAGGAAGGAAAGAGGTTTAAATGGTGGCTACAAAAGCAATAATCATACCCCTGGTAAGAACTGCCAAATTTATAATTCCAAAGTAAGAAGAAGCTTCACATACAAAGTATGTTTATACAATCACTATAATAATAAAATAATCAAATGTCCAATAATGAGGAGATGTTTATGCAAAATATATTTATAAGATGGGACATGAGGCTATCATAAAAAAGGTATCTATATTGATAAAACAGATATGCAGAGGGAAACTTAGGGAACAAGCTCATGTGAAAAAAGAGTAGAGCATAAAGTTTATGTCTACAAGGCTTGATGTAACCTATGATCGCAACTAAACAATCATGTGGAAAATAAACTGTAAAGGTGAAAATAAGAGTGACAGCTGGTATTTTTTATGTGACTGAACCTAGGCCCTTCACATTGAGGTAGATCCCTTGTCTGTTTTTATTTCTCATTTTAAAACAAGTTCTGGCTAAATCCCTAAGCTGCCCAGGCTGGGCTTGAACTTGCAATCCTTCTGATTCAGCTTCCTAGAGTGTTGGGTTTACCTATGTGTCCCACCACATCCAGCAGTTAGTAGCTATTAAAGTGGTTCCTGTGTGCCAAGCTCTTTTCTAAGTGCATTAGATAGATGTGTCTAATTCTCAAAACAATTGTGTAATGTTACCAGTTGTCACGGTTGTTGTACAGATGATACAGCAAGCAAATTCATGGAGAACTGCATTCATAAGGGAACATAAGAACAAGAATGAACAAAGCTTTATTGAACCAGCTGATGGACAATCTCTAACCAGGAGCCAGAGAAAATGTCCACCCCACTCCAATCTGGGTCTCACCTCTCAGTTTAAGTACATTTTAAGTTTCCATAGTAACCATTACCTCATTTTGGGAAATCTTGTAAGAATGCACAGGGTTTACCTTCTCAGAAGCTGTTGGACAGCCAGATTCTAAGTGACGATTACAGTTTACCTTTCAGCCGACTTCCCAATTTGTCCTGCTTATTCTGTTCCCATTTTAGGACTTTGCTCTCCTTTAAATGGGTTGCTAACTAACCAAGGGTAAGGAGTGAAGAGTGATCACTTACAGTTTAAGTGAACTTTAAGTGGCTTCTCTTAACATGGAGTGAAAAACAGAATGTGGAGTCTCTCTCGTCCTATCACAGGTAGGGAAGATGAGGCAGAGAAAGGCTAAGTCATTGGCTGGAGTCACACAGCTATGGTGCGGCAAACCCCGGATGTGAACACAAAGCAGCATGGCTCCCACCTTTGTGCAAAGCTGCGGAGATAGTAAGTTTTCGTTTTTAACATTTCCTTGTACAATGTTTTTAAGCCAGCTTGATAGTAAGTGAAAACTTTTCAATTACAGAGCCAGAAAAGAAGGCATAGAAATAAATATAAGCCAGGCATGGTAGTACATGCATGTAATCTCAGCACTCTGGGAAGCCAAAGCAAGAGAATTATAAGCTCGAGTCCAGCCTGGGTAACATAGCAATTTAGCAAGACATTTCTCAAAATAAAAATAATAGGAAAGGCAGGGCTGCAAAATATTCAAAAAATAATGGCTGAGATTTCTCATATTTGGCAAAAGACAAAGCTACAGATCAGAAAGCTGTGTAAACCCTATGCAGAATAAACATGAGGAATCTTGCCCCAGGACAGCATGGCCTCAATTCTTGAGATTAAGGGTAAATAAATCTTGAAAGCAGTGGTGGGGACATGCCATCTTCTTATCTATGGGGGACAAAACAACCCAGATGACAGCAGCTTTTTCATCAGAAACTTTGGAGAAGGAAATTCTGTGCCATCTTATGAGTGCTGAAATAATTGTCAGGCAGCAAAGAATCCTATATCTAGACAAAATATCCTTCAAAAATGGGCAACTCGAGATATCCTCTGAGAAAAAATTAAGAGCATTTACAACTAACCTACCCTAAAAGAATCACAAAAGGAAATTTTTTAAACAGAAAGGATTCAATAAAGAAAGAAATCTTGGAATGTTAGGAAAGAAGAAAGAACAAAAACAGGAACATACAATAAACATTCATTTTTCTCTTGGTTTTTCTAAGTTATAATGGATGGTTAATGCAAAAAGTATAATGGTGGTTCTAAAAGTAAACAAAGGAAATATTCAGGACAATTATGAATGGAGAAAGGTGAAGTACATAAAGGGAGCTAAAGTTTGTAAGCTTCCTTCAAATGAAAAAAAAGTGACACCAACGGATGTTACATATATCAGTATTTGTGATGTAAAACCTAAGGTAATCACTAAAAAGCCTATAGAAAGAGATACACTTAAGAATACTACAGATAGGATCCAGGGAAGATGGCGACCGGGTGAGCAGCAAGGGAGCGAACCTCCTCAATAAACACCACCAGCTCGAGACAGACTTGGTGAGCGTGAATGCCGGAACCTCGGCTGGGAAGTTTAAACTGGGCGTATTTCTCTGAGATGCCGGGGGAGATGTGGTAGGGCGGACCAGGCTGCCGGGGCGAGACGTGGGAAAGTCCCAGACGCT
>PVLD010024795.1:0-24822 GCA_004027595.1 Dinomys branickii
AGAAAGAAAAGGCAGGCCAGCCAGGAGTGGTGGTACACTAATCCTAGAACTCGGGAGGCTGAGACAGGAGGATTGTTCCAAGTTCCAGGCCAGCCTGGGCTACAAAGTGAGCTCAAGGCCAACCTGAACTGCATAGTGAGACCCTGTCTCAAAAAGACAAAAAAAAGGGAAAGAAGAGACAAAGGGGGGGGCAGTGTTATGGTCGATACATTGTGGCAACTTGGGGAGTCTGGAGGTTTAGCTGAGTAACTCATTAGTTGTAGATCTTGGGGTGAAAAGGACATGCCCTTACCCTTCTGGCATGTTGTTTATTGTGTTAATTTGGGAAGTTGAAAAGGTTAAGTATGAGATTCAGCAGGAAGCCAGGGTGCTTACTTTGTATACATCCTGAGCCTGCCGAAGAGGAGGGCATGGAGACTGTGTGAGAGCTACATGCCCCCTGGGTGGGGGTAGGCTGTTTACAATGTAGGGGAGAAAAGGAGGCTGCTTGCAGCCATTCCTCCTTTTTGCTGGTTAGTTTTGCTGTGCTCTGCTGCCCTGAACAGTTTGCCCTCTGCCATGTGCCACTCTGTCTTAGAACCAGCCAAATATGGACTGAAACCTCCACAAATTGTAAGCTAAATAAACCTTTCCTTCCTTCATTTTGGGTGTTGGGTATTTTATCTCAGCAATGAGAAAAAAGTAACCGAGGCAGGGAGGAAGGAGGAAGGAGGGAAGAAGAAAGAAGGGAAGGAAGGAGGGAGGGAGGGATGGAAGGAAAAAGGAAGGAAGTTGGGTGTTGTCCTAAACACCCTCTCAGATTCTTGTATGTTCGTTAGAGAAGCCAGGAGTTAGGGTGTAGTAGTGACAGGCCAGGTGCGGGCAGTCCTGCCAGGGCCCTTGGGAAGGGTGCTGCCATTGTGTTGCCCTACAATGGGAATGCAGGGTCAGAAACCACAGTTCAAGCAGCAGAACGTAGAACCTGTGCTCAAAGCCCTTATAATTTTCTTCCTCTGTGAACATCGAAAGGGGATCAGCAGGCCAAGCATGGTGGCACACACCTGTAATCCCAGCACTTAGGAGGCTGAGGCAGGAGGATCATTGCAAGTGCAAGACCAGCCTAGGCTACAAAGTGAGCTCAAGGCCAGCCTGAACTGCATAGTGAGACCCTGCCTCAAAAAGCAAACAACGACGACAAAACAAAAGTGGGTCAGCAGCCTTCCCTGTGGTAGTGCTTACCACTACACTTGGAACAGTCTCCACTTACGTATTTGGTTCTTGTCTTACAGCTCCTAGAACACAGTAAACTCCGGGAAGGTAGAGTTGTTCCTTGCTCACTCTAATGGTAAGTAGTAAATGGTGACCAAGTACTGATTAAACAAACAACCAAACATATAAAAGAGTGATTTCATCTGTAAAAAATGCTTTTACATCTCTCAAATTGAAAAACTGACTTTAGGTCTGTGAAAGTACTGTAAACACTTCTGGTTCTCAATGTTCTTTTTTCCATGGTGTCAAAATTCAAGAAATTTTACATCTCCACTACTCCCTTTCACACCTCACATTTAGCTTGAGAATGGAGGCACTGAGAGTCCTAGAGTTTCCCACTTCAGTAACTTTACCAAGTATTTACAGAATCAGGAAAAGAAATGATCCCCTCTTAAGCTCTTCCTCTGCACTAGGCGTGCCATAGCTGTAAATACCAACCCACCAAGTCTATAAGGCAAGTGTTGTAGTTTTTCAAAACCATGAGTAAAGTGAGATTCAGAACAATTAAAGCTATGTCATGCCAGGTGCCCTTGGTAAAGCAATCCCAGGGCGCACTAGCCATTGTGCCCAAGTCGGTCTAGCCTCTCACTGTCCTGGTTCTAAAGGCGGGACGCATAAAGATGCAAGACAAGGCCATCACCTTCCCTCTCATCTCTGCGCGAAACTACTGTCCCTGCATGCTAGCTAGCCCGTTCACCAAAGTTTTCTCCCTCATGCACGGAGCTCAAGTGAGAGAGCGCGGTCTCCTACAGACGAGGAGGCGTTGGGCGGAACCTGCTTTGGCGTGGACGCTGTGCCGACCTGGGCTCTGACGGCCGCACGGCCGCAAGGAGACTCAGTTTCTTCTCCCATGCGAGTGGGAAAAGAGACTTCACCCCAAAGAACCGTGGGAGGGGCCGAAAAAGAAGAGCATTAAGCACAACACGTGCTCCCTCCAGACACGCGGCTGAGCGCTGGCCCGCCACCACCTCCCCGAACCCCCACACCGAGCTCGGGGTAGAGGATCACCCCGACAAAGAAAAGGCGGCGAGAATGCCGAACCCAGCAGGGACCTTTTCCAGAGTCCCCGCCCCAGCCCGCCGCCTGCGCCCGGTCGGCACTCAGGTCGCAAACACGAGAAAGGCCCGCGCTTCCTGCTTTCCTCAGCAGCCAGCCGCGGAGACCTCCGCCCCCCGCTCACCGGTAGTCAGGCCGAGGTTCTCCTCCCGGGCGGCCACCGGTAACCTCTACTTCCGGGTCCGGCCGCTTCTCGAGTCCCCGCGTCTGGCGTGCCAATGTCTGCCCTCCGACGCTCCCACTTCCGTGTCAGCGGGTTCCGTGTTTTGTGCGTTCTGGAGGGCGTCCTAAAGTCAGCGCTTCTACGCGGCAATTTGCCTGGACCCTGACCCCTGCCTTCCTTCTCCTATGGGTAACGAGGGGCTCCCCCAAATTTTCAACCTGACCTTTCACTGCCACGGCCTGTAGGGGGCCCCCAAACCCACAGCCTAGGGGAAACAATGACAATTATCATTGCAACGATTATGACAACATATATATGCTATTAATAGTAAAATAATAACCTACAGATGTAATTATAGCAAGCTTCTTTCAATACTATAAACATTTGTGGAATGAATAGCCCGTGTTAAGTAAAATCTGGGATATGAATAATATAAGTAAACCTGGAAGATGAATAAAATATATTTTTGTAAGGGCACTAGCATTGTGTAAGGTTTAAGTAATTTTAATGACTTTGAGTAACCTATTTTTAGACAAGCTCTTCCTGTGTAGCCCAGGCAGGCCTTCAAACCGAAATCCACCTGCCTCACCCCTGCATCGTGGCGCACACCTGTAATCCCTGCACTTGGGAGGCAGGAAGATCGTCCTGAGTTCGAGATAAGCCTGCGCTACCAAGTGAGCTCAAGGCCAGCCTGAACTGCATAGCGAGACCCTGTCTCAAAAAGGCAAAAAAAAATAAATAAATAAATCGACCTGCTTCTGCGCCCAAAATAGCTGAGATTATAGGCACACACCACTGTACCTGGCTTTTAATGTCTATTGAATAATGATGTACACATATTTCCTTTGCTTCCTGTAGTCACTTTCCCCAACCTGCCTTTATTGGAATTCTACCCGCATTTAGATGTTGGGGGGGGTTACGGACAAATGAAGGTTGTGAAATGCCACAAATTAAATCCCCCCGTGAATTTCACTTTCAAAACAGAACTCACGATTCAGAACCCATTCCTTGGCAGACTGTCTCCAAAAGAGCGTTTCCATCATCCTGGTTGCTCCCTTCCAATGTTTCAGAGACATCCTGGACTCCTCCCTTTCTCTCACTTGGGACATGATCACAGATCCTGTCTTCAAATATATTAGAGACCCACTCAATCCTCCCGGCCTCTGCTGCCACCACCCTGATCCAAACTCCTGGGTCCACCTGAAAGCCCTACAATCTATTTTCTGCTCAGCCTTTAGTTACAGCACCAGAGCTAAGGTTAGATCCATGGTGTGAGCATTTGGCAGAGAAACAAAGCTAGAGCATCTTTGTTTAATTTAGAACATGGATTCATTCTGCAGAAACTTGGGCCCAGCGGGAGTCTCAGTGATTGAATCTGGAGGCCTCTCCGACCCGCCCTCAGAGCTCCACTCGGCCTCGGGGCATGCCAGGCGCTCCGCCCCGGCCCCCGGAGCTGCACCGGGGCATGCCAGGCACTTTGCCTGGCTCCCAGGAAGGCCCTGAAGACTTGCCTGAGCCTATAGACGCGGACGTGCTGACAGAGTCTGGCGGTTCACTGTGTAACCCCGCCTACCCCACGACCCTCGAGGGCTGTGAGGGCTTGCCAAAGGGTGCTTCTCCACTTCCTGCCAGAGTAATTTGTGTACACCCGCGTAATATACAGCATATTTAGAAGCAGCCAAGTCTCTTCCCAAAGTAAGAGCATGAGGGTGTAAATAAACCTAAAGTGCAGTTATTACCAGTGGGAAAATCAATGACAGGGGTGGTAGAACAATGGTGGTGAAGCGGAGAAAATTGATTAATTGAATGAACCATCATCTATATAAGTGAGTAATAAAGACGAAGATAATATTATGTAATACAACATCCAGTGGTAACCCCCTACTATTTTCTCTGTAATCTGGTATTTCCTTTATTGTTTTTGTGTTAACAAAAACAAAGACAACACTAGGTAACACAGCATCCAGTGATGGTTCCCTATTGTCTCCTCTGTAATTCAGTATTTCCTTTATTGATTTTGTTATAACAAATACGAAGATAACATTATGTTATACAGCACCCAGTGCCAATTCCCTACTATCTTCTCTATAACTTGGTATTTTCTGTATTGTTTCTGTGTTATTCTGGGTTCTTTTGTCTTAAAAATAAAATTGAAAAAAAAAATCTGTAGGCCTGAGGGTCTCAAAGGTGTTCTTGATCCCATGTGGAAAACCATGCTGCTGCCTTGCCATTTTTGGAGCTGCTGCAGAGTTCTTCCCAGGACAATACCCAGTGGAACTGCAGAGACAGTACTGCTACTGAGACCCAGAACTATAGGGCCACCAGTGTGCAATGCCAGACTGGGAGATCTGCAGACAGGAGACTCCAACTTAAGAGAGCTGGAGCTGAGCTAAGCACAGCTAAGTGGAGAAGATGGGGTTACCAGAGGCTTTATGGCCCACCAGTGTGTACAGGAAGTGAGGCATGGAGTCCAGCAAGATTATTCTGCAGATTTAAGAATGTTGTTTATCCTATTGGGTTTAAACCTACTTGGGACCTTCTTTCTTCTTGCTATCTCTCCCTTTTGGAATAGGAATGTCTTCCTTGTCTGAGTCCCATAATAGTATTCTGGGAATGAATAACTTGTTTGATTTCCCTGGTTCACACCTGGAGAGGAGTTCACTTCAGGATGAAACATGCCCAGAGTTTCATCCATATGTGATTCAGATGGGACTTCAGGCTTTGAGTGGAATAAATTAAGACTTATAGAACCACTGGGATGAAAGGAAAATATTTTTCATCTTGAGAAGGGCGTGAATTTAGGGAGCCAGGAATAGAATGACTTAGTCTGAATGCTCCCCAAATTCATATGTTTGGGATTTGATTCCCAGTGTGGCAGCGTAGGGTGATGGAGTCTAGTGGGAGATAACTGGGCCATAAGGATGGAGAAACATGGATAGATTAATGTCATTGTCATGAGAGCAGGTTAGTTATCTAGAAAGGGTTACAAGCCGCCCACTCCCATCCCAGCCTCTCTTGCTGGCTTGTTCTTCCACCATATCATGATGCAGCCTGGCAGATGCTGGAACCATGCCCTTGGGCTTCCTAAAATCTGAGATTGTGAGCCAAATAAGCCTCTGTCATCATCATCATCATTATTATTATTATTATTATTTACTAGTACTACTACTGTGGTGTTGGTGGTTGTTATTTGGTGCTGGGGATTCAATCTAGGACTTGTACATGCTAGGCCTCGAGACAGCCCCTTGCCGAAACTGCTTTCCTTCTGCTTTTTTCTGTTACATGGACAATTCTAAATAAAAGCCTGAGAATGTGCAGCTTCAGTGCTACTCCTGGCAGCCTACCTAACCCCAGCTGCTCTTGACTGCGATGGCCTCTCTGGGCTCTCAGTGATTAAAAGAAGTCTCATCTCCAACTAATCAATCATTGTCTACACGCTACCATGGTCATACAGTGTGATATCAGAGCCCTGTGAGTTTTGGGGTCCCCAGGAAATAGGGTCACCATGTCCTGCGCAGGTGTTATGGCTGGCACATTGTGTCAACTTCAGCAATCTAGAGGTTTGGCTGAGTGATTCAGCAGGAAACCAGGGTGCTTACTTTGGTACATCCTGAGCCTGTGGAAGAGGAAGTCATAGAGATTGTGTGAGTGCTACATGCCCCCTGGGTGGGGTTAGGCTGTTTACAATGTAGGGGAGAAAAGGAGGCTGCTTGCAGCCATTCCTCCCTTTTGCTCTGGTTGTCTTTGCTGTGTTCTGCTGCCATGAACAGTTTGCCCTCTGCCATGTGCCACTCTGCCTCTGAACCAGCCAAGTATAGACTGAGACCTCCACAAACTGTAAGCTAAATAAACTTTTCCTTCCTTCATTTTGGGTGCTGGGTATTTTGTCTCAGCAACGAGAGAAAAGTAACCAAGACAGAATTTGGTACCAGGAGTGGGGTTGTTGCTGTGACTGTACTTGACCATATGGTTCAAGAGCCTTTGGAAATTGCTTGTGGGAAGAGTTTGGAAAGGTTTGGAGATGTCTGGTCAGAGGTCAGAAGACCAGAAGGCTGGTAGAAATCCTGCCAGTAAGGACCAGGTTCAGGAGGTTTCTGTTGGGAAGAAGGACTTCATTGGTTGTTGGACTCCAGATGATGTATGTTATGGCTTGGCAGAAAGTTTGTCTGCATTTTGCCCCTGTCTAGAGACTATGCCTAAGACTGAGATTAAAGGCAGCAGTGAACTGATTAATCTGGCAAAAGAAATTTCAAGGCAGTCGAATGTTGAGGCAGTGGCATGGCTATTGTTGGGGGCTTTTAGCCAGATTTATATTGACAATCAAGAGCAAAGAGCCCAGCAGGATGATTTAAAATGTTGTGAGTTTGGCCAGAAAGGAAGCTCCAGTAAGTCTGTGGACTGCAAAGATAAGGCTGAGGAGGTCTCTGTTGCTATGAAGGAACAAGAGAATGGAAAAGATGGCCTGAGGGTATCACAAGAAGCAGCAAGTCTCCACCATTTGCAGCCTCAAAACTGCAAAGGTGAAAGACCTTGCCTTGAGAAAGAAGCCAAAGAGTACCATGTTCCAGAATGGTGGCAGCAGCCACACCAGATTCCAGAATGGCAGCGGCAGAGAGAATTTGTTCCTCAGCATTGGATTCAGTGTGCCCAGCGATCCAGGCACTCGACCCCTAAGGCCAAGAGAGAGGAAAGTTTGGCTACTGCTCCAGGTGGCAGCAGACCTTGGCATCATCCACGTGGCCCTGGCTTTAGGTGCAAGGAGAATGCAAGAGTTCTGAGATTAAAGAGGCTTCCACCCAGATTTCAGAAGGCCTGGGAGACCAGGCAGTGTGCCCCTGAGAGGACAATGTGTGAGGCTGTGAGTGTGAAACAAAAGGTGCACGGGAGACCTCAGAAGTTTAGAAAAGCCAGGAATGTGGATCATCAGAGGAAAGCTGCAAGGAGGGAGCAAAACAGGCCTAAGAGAGAAGCCATGAGAGCTGTAACCACCAGAAGTGCCATAGGGGTGGACTCATGCAAACCCTTTGGAGTTCACAGTGTACCACAAGTTGTTTCAGATGCTGCATGTGGAATTACAGGACGTAATGTTAGCCCTGCTAGATTTTGGACTTGCTTTGGTCCCAGTGCTCTGTATCCCCCTGTTTGTACCTTTGGGAATGGTAGTGTTTATTTTGTGCCTTTAAATGTTGGAGGCGTTTAATTTTCATTTGTATGGGGGCAAAATGTTGTGGTTCTAATATAGGCATGTCTTTGTATCTGGAAACTGTTAAACCAGACACAGAAATGTGTCTGATTGCCAAGTTGACAAGGGGTGGAATATTATGGCTTTCACATTGTGTCAACTTCAGGAGTCTAGAGGTTTGGCTGAGTGATTCAGCAGGAAACCAGGGTGCTTACTTTGGTACATCCTGAGCCTGTGGAAGAGGAGGTCCTGGAGATTGTGTGAGTGCTACATGCCCCCTGGGTGGGGTTAGGCTGTTTACAATGTAGGGGAAGAGAAGAGGCTGCTTGCAGCCATTTTTCCCTTTTGCTCTGATTATTTTTGCTGTGCTCTGCTGCCATGAACAGTTTGCCCTCTACCATGTGCCACTCTGCCTCTGAACCAGCCAAGTGTAGACTGAGACTTCCACAAACTGTAAGCTAAATAAACCTTTCCTTCCTTCATTTTGGGTGCTGGGTATTTTGTCTCAGCAACGAGAGAAAAGTAACCAAGACAGCAGGAAACAGCAGCAACATCAGAGGAGATGGCCAAACTAGGACAGGATCTGTCAGGCCAGGTCCCCAAAGTCCTCACAAGTACAGCAGTTGGCTTCAAGGCTCCTATCTCAGTTCTTAGGCTCCAAGTGGGGCAACACCCTGCCTTGTCCCTGACTGGCCTCCATGCTGAAGATGAGGCGGCTTATCTCTGACACTCACATGACACCACTGATAAGCCTGCTTGGCCCTGGGCTTCAGGTCCCAGAGTAAGACAAAAACTTCCCACCTTTTGCAGCACCCTGTAATTGATGTCTGGTGGTTATAATTTACTTTTCATTGTCATCAAGATGTTATTTCTATTTATTTCTTAAGTATATTTTTCATGGATGCATAAATGTATAACAACTATAAATATTAATAAGTACTATTGCAGTAGGCAGGACAGGCAACTAGGGCAAAGCCAGGCCCAAGAGGAAGCTGGAACGAGCCAGTGAAGGTCAAGATAAGAGGAAGCCTCAGACCAAGGGCTGACAAAAATTAGGCCCTAAGATGGAGACACAACGGCCAATACAGGGTTCTGGCAGTCGAAAGCAAGGCTCCTGTGTTAAATTGGTGAGGTCTTCCTGGCTCCTTAAGCCCAGGAGTGTGAGACAAACAAGGTGATAGCTAACCAGTGTCAGCAAAATATTCCTCCCCCCCCCTACCCCTTCTGAGGATATCTCTGCTCTGAGTGTGCTGATAATTTTAGAAAAATTAGTGGTGCTTGCAAATGTTGTATACTTGCTGCATGCTCTGAGTTTCTATGGACCCATTTTTAGTCAAACTTGCCTGCTTATAGCTCCATAGATTGACCTCATCTTGGCCCAGAGTTGACTGAGATATGGTTATCTTCATGTATAGAATCCTCTAGACAAAGAGTCCCCATGGCAACCCACTTTCCGGTCCCCTCCTCCTTTCAGGAGCTTCTTCTGATAAATATTTTCCCTACTTACCTCCTACATCCCCGAGTCCATTTCTTCAGTGTTGTCAGACACAAACTCAGATTTGTGCATGTATTCTACATTTAGAGGCCCCAGTGAGATTAACAGGAGGTCGCCTGATTACGACATGTTTTTTTAAAATACTATATTGGATATATTTTGTTATAGCTTTGAATTTGTCTATATATTCATTAAGTTATATAGATCCATAGATCTCTATTAGTCTCCCACATGAAGGGAGACTCTCAACAATTCCTTGTAATTCTTTGTATTTCTGCTTTATATGTTTTGAGAATATTTTATTCCATGAATACATGTTTAAGACTGTTATATCTTCTTGGTAAATTGATCTGCCCTCCCTGGAGAGCTCTGTTCTAAAGTCAATAGAGAGCTGGGCATGATGGCACATGCCTGTAATCCTAGCACTCGGTAGGCTGAGGCAGGAGGATCTTTGTGAGTTCGAGACCAGCCTGCACTACGAAGTGAGCTCAAGGACAGCCTGAACTGCATAGTGAGAACCTGCCTCAAAAAGACAAAAAGTATAAATAGTAGAGCAGGTTTTCCTCTGGGGCTTGAGGAAGAAGTCTAAAGCACTGTCCCTGCCCCTAACTTATCCAAGGTTGGTTAGGGAGCTGGATTGTTTCCTGTAGGGATTAGTCTCAGTGCTGGAGGTAGGCAGCTTGCTTGATTCCTGGGAAGCTCAGGAACTCAGGAGAAGCCACCTACTCCAAAGGTGGCTTCAGTGAATCGCTTGACTTTGTCTCATGGTCCCTACCTGGAGATCAAAAGCAGGACTTTGGAACCAAGTTGAACCAATCGGAAGCCTACCACAGGCCACTGTCCATACTATTTGGTAAGCACAAGTTACAATATAGTTCTTCCAACAGCATGAAATCTTAGTTGAATCCACCTAGCAAGAGTTCCTCTGACATTGCATCCCTGGGCTCAGTTTCAAGGATTTTCCTTAAATTATATAAAAATGCTGTTGTAGAAGGTCCTGTACCTCAGGGCCCTATCGCTGCTACAGGCAGAGGAAGAACTGAGGGTGCTAAGTTTAGAATGAGACCACAGTGGTGCAGCCCTGTCTTCCCCAGTGGTGGCTGCTGAGGATGGGGAGAAGGTGGGTTTTCTTTGCCTGTCTTTTGAGGGACAGAAGGTGACGCCTCTGGAATTCTGCTTGATCTTGCAGAAAATTTCATGCTGATGTGGAACCCAGCCTGAAACATGCTGAGAGATTCTTTGCCACCTGGAAAAGTTCCCTAATAGCTTTCTTCCCACCCTTGTTTTCTGCTTCTTTTGCCAGAGGCAATGTGTCAGTCAGATTGCTATCACTATAGTAAAATACCAGGGATAATTAATTTATAAAGATAAAACACTTTTGCCTTACAGTTTTGAATCTTCCAGTTCAAGATGGGCTAAATTTATTGCTTTGGCCCTGTGGTGGGGTGCTGGATGGCAATGCCAGGGAGCATGTGGTGGAGCAGACTTCTCATGGCCAAGAAACAGAAAAGAGAGGAAGGGGCAGGGTCCCACAGTCCCCTGCAGAGAAGGTTCTCCCATGATCGAAATGCCTCCCAGAAGGTCCCATCCCCATAGCACATCCCAGTAGTGACACACTGGGGACAAAGTCTTTAACACAGGAACCTTTGGAGGACACTTATCCAAACCACAGCAGACATGAGAAAATTAAGGTCACAATGTAGCGATCTGGCATTTCTCCATCTCCACCTGGGCTCCCTGTTGGCCCAATAGCTGAGGCATGACACCTGAAAGCATTGCTAGATAGGTGTTGGATCTTTCCTGCCTAGATTTGTTCCAGCTGACATCAGGGTAGAGCGGCGGGAAGGGAAAGAATCAGAGAGCTACAGTCACTGGGAGAGGAGAGGCTGCAGCGATAAAAAGCTGACTGGGTAAAGTGTGAAAACAGGCTGATAAATGAGTGAAGTTTCACCTCCTGAAAGTGGTGACATAGAAGAGAACTCGGAAGAGGGATGAAGGAAGATCTGAGGAGGAAGATAGATGAGGCCAGCGGCAGCAAGGACGCAGGCCTAAGGCCCGCAAGTCCTACCCTTTCACAGGGCCTGCAGCTTCTGCCGGTCTTCTTTGTCATGTTGCATTGTCCTAAGAGTCAGCTTCCAGGGCTCTCAGCCTCTGGGGGGGCCCCTCCAGTCCCCACAACAGACTGAAGACTACATTAGATCTGTTAGGTCTTGAAGCAAGATTCCCAGTATACATGCAACATCCTTGGTCAGGGCAGTCCAGCCAGAGCCAGCCAGGGTGGGGGTAAGCTCACGGCGGGGCAGCAGGAAGCGGCAGATTACATATACATACATACATATTCAGATCTTGTATTTTCCCCAGTGAGAGCTCATGGAAACCCTTTAAGAAATGCAGGTTCTGGGCTGGGGATATAGCTCAGTGGAATAAGCGCTTGCCTCGGAAGCGCAGCGTCCTGAGTTCGATCCCCAGTACCGCAAAAAAAAAAAAAAAAAAAAGAAAGAAATGCAGGTTCTTCTCTGCTTCTTTGTCTTTTAAATAAGATGAGACTTAGTTTTGGCACTTTTCTCCTCTGCTGCCAAAAAAGGTAGTGAAGATGTTGTAAGAGTGAAGCATGGTGGCAGAACTGACGTCACATCCCTGGGCTCAGATTTATAATCACAGAACTCTGGGGGGCTGAAGCAGGAGGAACACAAGTTTGAGCCCAGTTTGGGTAATTTAGCAGTTTAGTGAGATGCTGTTTTAAAATACAAAACTAGCTGGGCGTGGTCGTACACACCTGTAATCTCAGCACTCGGGAGGCCAAGGCAGGAGGATCGTTGTGAGTTCGAGACCAGCCTGGGCTACGAAGTGAGTCCAAGGCCAGCCTGAACTACATAGTAAGACCCTGTCTCAAAAAGGCCAAAAAAAAAAAAAAAAGGCAATAAACAAATAAATAAATAAAATATAAAAATAATAAAAGAAACCTGGGCTTTATCTTGGTGTGAAAGCCCTGGGTCTAATCTCCAATACCATTAAAACAACAACAAAAGATGTTATCAGATATGACATGCTGCATCAAGGTGGCATTTCCGGTGCTAGAGCCAGACTTCCTCCAGGAGGTGGAGGTACTGGAGTTGGGCAGTCACCCTGTTGCTATGAGCAGATTTGCCCAGTCAGAGCTCATGGAAATCTTACGCAGGGCAAACCTATGCACACCCACTAGCATCTCTCTGAGGAGGAAGGCCAAGGGCACAATCTCAATTCTGTTGTCCAGCTTAGTACTCTGGGCTACTTCGCAATGAGGGTGTTTCCTCAAGTGAGCAGGGAGCCAGTAGGAAGGAACCTTTAGACACAGAGGCCAAGTATCCTCTGAATACTCCAAAATCAAGTCCCAGGTTGTGGCCCAGGCCAGGCAGGGATGTTCACGTGCTTATGCACAGAGGTGAAGGTCCACCTTCCTGAGCTGATGAGGGATAATTCCAGCTGGGGGATTCTAATGCGGAGAAGGAAGTTAGACTGGGAAATAACGCTTCATTCCTTAATCCTTCAGTGAGTATCTATGCCAGGACAATGTTAGCATGGTGATAGGCAAGGCCTTGTCCTCCTGGAGACTCCAGTCTTTTCAAGGGGCAGAGGAGGGATCTGGAAGAGGAGGTGTAGACAGCAATGGGAGGGATGGTTATACCTTGCTCAGGACTCTTGTTTTCTTTCCTGAACCCACAATCTCTCCCTTAACAAAGAAAACAAACCTGGAGTTTGTGGTAGACAAAAGGCATTTGAGGGGCTGGGGATATAGCTCAGTGGAATAAGTGGTTGCCTAGCAAGCGCAGGGTCCTGAGTTCGATCCCCAGTACCGCAAAAAAAAAAAAAAAGGCATTTGACTGTCTCTTCCTTCAGTGAATAAGCGAAATTGGGAAAACAACAAGAGGTAGCATGTCACAGTTACATACCTGGAAATGTAGCTTTTCTTCTAAACAAGAGCTTTAAATCTTCTGTTGGCTCACAGAAATATTTGGGCAGTGAATGACAAGATTGAGATGTCTTAGGCTCCCAGGGCTTGAGTTGGGAGTGGTGTACTCAAGAATCTAGGCCCGCTGCCTTGACAGCCCAGGGAGTTGAATCACTGTATATGGCCCCTCCCACATTGGCCCTAAGGTAGGTGATGAGAGATTTTACCAATACCAAGTCTCGGAGGGGAATATGGGATGTCCCAGCTTCTTGGGTTGAGCCTCCATTCATTGATGCTGTGGAGTTTGTTGAAGTTTTGCTGCAAGGTGATATCTTTAGTCAAAGTATTGATTTCTTTTATCAGTGAGTATGTTGGCTGGGTGTGGTGGTGCACACCTGTAATCCTAGCACTTGGGAGACTGAGGCAGGAGGATCGTTGCAAGTTTGAGACCAGCCTGGGCTACAAAGTGAGCTCAAGGCCAGCCTAAACTGCATAGTGAGACCCTGTGTCAAAAAAAGTAAAAAAATAAATGTGTCATTAGTTATATATAAGTCACTGTTGAGCATTTTGAAAGGACTTAGGCCCAACGTCTAGGGTGTGTTTTTTTATCTGAATGATGACCAGAGTGTAAAGGGATACAGAAAAAGGCATCTTTCAAATCTAGCACCATCAACCATTCTTCATCCTCTGAAATCTGAAATAAGATTGTATAGGCTGGAGACCACTGAGTGTGTAGGCACTACTGCTTCATTGATCACTTCTGGACATCCTTCATCTTTAATTTTACACCTTGTTATACAAAGGTACTATCAACACACACACAATTTTAATTCCTTACAAATTTATTTGTCAAGGAGCAAGATGACAACGTATCATAGCAAGGCATAGAATGTTTCCTTAAGAAAACACATCCACAGTAGTTGGTAAATAGTTATAGTACTGACCTGGAGGGCAATGTTAAACATTCCTCAAAAAACATGTAGCAGATGGGAAATGTAACTTTAGCTAATCTGTGATAAAAGTGCTACTCTTTATGTCACTATCGCAAATAGATAAACAAGACCAAAAAATCAACAAAGAATTATCAGAGTTGATCCACATATTTGAACAAAGGGATTTAATAGATGGTTACAGAGTGTTCCACCCAACAACAGAATTCACAGTCTTCCTAGCAGCACATGAAATGTTCTCCAAGATAGATCACGTAACAGCCCATAAGGCCTGCTTAAATAAACAGAAGAAAATTGTAGGGAGTAGCTGAAGCTGGAAATACTTGGTTCTGAAAAAAACATCTTCCTGAGACAATTCCAATCATTAGTCACTAGGCAACCCTGTGCCTTGTGATACTAACTTTGCAAAAGTATAAAGAAACACCCCTATGGTGATTGTGCAGTCTTCTTTTCCCATCTGGAGAAGAGGCCACTCCAGCTGACCTCTGCTTTTATCTCCTCGATATTTTCCAAATCCTCTCGCTGTTTTCCCCAGGGCCCACTGAGAGCCATGCTGCTTGAGGCACCTGAACAGGGACACCTGATAAGGAGAAATTGGTAGGAGTCAGGGGATGTTTCTCAAATTTTGTGCTCAATAGAGTTGGGAGAAGTGCCTTGGTAGGTCAATATTCAGCACAGGAGCATTATAATGGCAATTATTGAGTATAAAAATTGGGGCACGGAGGTCTACAGACCTTTTAAAAGAAAAAAGAAGTAGGACCCAAAAAAATCAAAAAGGAGAAAGGTATATTGAATTACTAGTAGTTAAAAAAGGGACAAATAGAGTTTCAAGAATCACAGATGTGTGTATAAAGGTGTTTGCTGCATGCTTGGTTCCTGCATTTACTTTTCTTGTTTGGATCTTGATTAGAAGGGGTTTTATAACCCCAAAGGATTCAGCTTGGAGCACTACTTTAAAATCAAGTCCCGAGCCCAAGCCAGAAAAGGAGGGCAGAACAAAGTACTGCTGTTAGAGCTTGAACCCTCCAGCCTCGCTCAATCAAATAAGGAAGGAATTATGGGGGACAAAAGGGGTCTTTTCCCACCAGAGAAGTGTTTCCCTGTGAATTCCATTTTATATACTTGATAAATTTAACTAAGCCACAGGCGGAAATCCTAGCCTTTTTAGCTCAGAGAAATTTTGTTCCTTCATAGATTGGAATTTCTGCCTCTCAGGAAGTACAGCCGATTTCTCTCTCTCCCTTGCAACTGACACTAAAAGAAGACAGATGAGCTGGAGAGTCCATGGAGGGTTTTCAATATGTCTACCCTCTTACTGACGTTCAAGTTCCCAATGATCCAAGACAAATTATACATCTTCGGATTTGTGCAGATATTAGCTCCTCACATGTGTAAGGAGCTGCCTTCATAGCAGCAATCACTCAGGTTATTCATTCACAGCCTACAGAAAAGAAAAAAAAAAAACAAGGCTGCTTGTTTCTATTGTGGGGATGAGGGACATTTTTGCTGAAACTGCTGTGCTATGCCTGTAAAGGCAGCACAACCATTATCTATCTCTTTAATAAAACCTTCCTTAGCCAGGTGTGGTGGCACACGCCTGTAATCCCAGCACCAGGGAGGCTGCAGCAGGAGGATTACTGCAAGTTAGAGGCCAGTCTGGGCTACAGTGAGCTCAAGGTCAGCCTGAACTGCATAGCAAGACCCTATCTCAACAACAACAAAAAAACCTTTCAGTCTTTGTACAAAGTGTCAACAAGGGTATCATTGGAAAAATGAATGTGAAGCTAAAACTAATGTGGAAAGCCAAACCATTCCAGGAAACTTCCATTGGGGTCTGGCTCAGCCCCATCAAACAATAGGGGCACAGAGTAGGTGCAAGGAGGGCCTTGTGCTATGGCCCTCAGCAGACTCAGCTGGGATTCCCCAGCCATCCATGTGTCCATGGGCCTTGTCCAGCTGCAGCTGCTGGTGAACACTGCTAACCACAGGCCTGGGCACCTGTGAATAGGTGGGACATGACTGCAATACACCCTGGCTCTCTCTGCTGCTGTGCCCTTTTGGGACTGAAAGTTCACTTGGTGAAAACACCTGTGCTTGGAATCTGGGCAGAAATGGGACATCCAGCCATCCAGCAGGACACCCAGCCTTCCAATGGCCAGAACAGGCACACCCAGTGCCTGGGGCCAACTGCTGACACAATGGCTGCACATCCCCATTCTCTTCCCTCTGGATCCCAGGAAAACTTCTTGGGCAACTCCACAGAGCAGCCCGCCCACCAGCTGGCCATACCCATTACACTAGCAATGAGCTCTTTGCTAAGAGCCATCAAAGCGACAGTGGCCCAGATCGGAGCAAAGGGAAAAAAATTTGGCCGCCATTGCTGCAGAGGCAGTGACTGCCACGTCCCCTGAGGAGGGGGCGGTTCAGGTGATGGAGCCCATTCCCAGCACGAAGGCAGGTCAGTGAGCCCAGCCTTGAGGCCATAGGGAGGAAGCTGCAGCCAGAGGCTGGAAAGAGGTCTCCAGGTTTTGCCTAGTGTAATGACTCAGTTACTTAAAACACTGCTTAAATCACCTCAAACTCTCATATCGCTCAATTGGTAATTGGTCATTCTTCCCTTGACAAAAATTTTAAAACTGTAAGTAAAAAAGGACTTATTGGGTTAAAAAAATAGGAATTAATTATTTAAAGGAAAACTTTTAAAACTCTATAAAAGATGGAAGTACAACAGCATAAAGACAATTCAATTAGGTAAAGAAAAAAAAAAGAAGCTAATTTGTGGTCCAGGATATGCTTGTGTTTTGCTAGAATACGCTGTCTGGCTGTATCATGAAGCCAGACCTGGAGAAGCTGACAATGATAAGGGTAGATTTGACCCGGGACCTATTGAAGGAATTGACCCAGAATGCCCAGGAGATGGAACCAAAATGGGAATCAAAGGTCTAAGTAGGTGATAGAGTATATAGAGATAACTGAGCTAAAAGTTACCAGCATTCTTAAGACAGGATAAAATTTTTTTTAATATACACTCACTATAGATGAAAGATTTTATTCCTTCAGAATTCTTCTAAGAGATCTCTGTTGACAGACAACAAAATCTGATTAGTCTATTTATAATTATAAATTTCTAAACTTGTTACTATAATTCAACTCGGTCAAAAAAATATATTTGAATGGCCCTGAATCAAGGCCAGCAGTTTTCTGAAGCTGTTGGTTTTAAGCAGGAGCCTGAAGTGGTATCTTTCTAAGGTCTGTTGGCCATTTCAAAACTTTAGAAATGTAAGGGTCAATTCATTAGAAAGAAACAACTAAATAAATTTTACTCCACCCGGCCCCTGTGGCATGCCAGGCGCTCCACCTCATCCCTGGAACTCTGCCCCTGGAGCTCTGCCCCCCAGAGCTCTGCCTGGCCCCCAGGGCATGCCAGGCACTCCGCCCGGCCCCCGGGTGTGCCAGATGCTCCACCCCACTCTCGGAGCTCCACCTGGACCCCGTGACATGCCAGGCACTCTGCCTCATTCCCGGAACTCTGTCCAGTACCTGGGGTCATGCCAGGCACTCTGCCCCACCCCCGAGCTCCACCCAGCCCCTGGGGCATGCCAGGCTCTCTGCCCGGCCAACAAGGTGTGCCAGACGATCCACCTTGCCCCCAGAGCTCTGATAGCCCCCGGGGTGTGCCAGGCACTCTGCCTGGCCCCTGGGGCATGCCAGGCACTCTGCCCAGCCCCTGGAACTCTGCCCGGCCCCCAGGGCATGCCAGGTGCTCCACCCCACCTCCAGGGCATACCAGGTGCTCTGCCTGGCCCCCAGGATGGCCCTGAAGACTCGCCTGAGCCTATAGATGCGGATGCTTTGACAGAGCCTGGCAGTTTGCTTTGTAACCCCACCTACTCGACCAGACACCCAGTGGCTGTGAGGGCTTGCCAAAGGGTGCTTCTCCACCTCTTGCCATAGCAATTTGTATACACCCACGTATTAAACAGCACATTTAGAAGCAGCCAAGTCTCTTCCCCAAGTAAGAGCATGAGGGAGTAAATAAACCAAAAGTGCAGTTCTTACCAGTGGGAAGACCACTGACAGGGAGGTAGAACAACAGAGGTGAAGTGGAGAAAATTGATTAATTGAACGAGCCATCATCTACATAACTGAGTGAAAGGGGCGGGGATGACATTATGTAATGCAATATCGAGTGGGGACCCTCTACTATTTTCTCTGTAATTTGGTGTTTCCTTTATTGTTTTTGTGTTAACAAATGCAAAGACAACACTATGTAATGCAGCATTCAGTGATGGCTCCCTGCTGTTTCCTCTGTAATTTGGTTTTTCCTTTATTGATTTTGTTATAACAAATATGAAGATAACATTGTTATACAGCATCCAGTGCCAATTCCCTACTATCTTCTCTATAACTTGGTATTTTCTGTATTGTTTCTGTGTTATTATGGGTTGTCTTAAAAATAAAAAAAAGTGTTTGAGTGCAATATGATTTTCTAAAAAAGTTTGTTTGCTCTGTATACTTGTTATTTGTGCACTGTGAACAGCTGTTCCTTTTTTATTTGAACTCAACAATTTTTCTCTTTTCCTCTTTTTTCTTTTGTATTTTTGGATCATTAGTTCATAATACAATTTGGATTATTAGACTCAAAAATGTGCTTCCACTAGAGTTACCAGCTGGTCAAAGTGATATCAAAATTGGCCTTCTCACTGTTCATAAAATATTTAAGATAATAAACAAAAATTTCTTAGAGTGGGGAGTGATTATAGGACAGGACTCCAATTGGTGAATAGAAGAGTGACCAATCTTTGTTCATTAATAAGGAGCCCCCAGTGATCTCCAGAGTCTCTTGGGAGACACCCCTAATAACTTGGTCATTGGTCAAAAAATAAAGTTTTATAGAAAAAAATAAATCAATAAAATAAGGTTCTTTCATAGAAGATGCTGTTGGTACAAAACTAAATTAAGAAACAAAGGTTTTCACATGTGTATGACAATTCACTATTGTTAATCTCATGATATATTAAATGTATTAATGACTCCAGATGTATAAGTCCTCCAAAATGTAAAAGATTGCTTATGATGATAAGAATTCTCTTTCAGATTCAGGCTTCTGCCTTTAACAAAAATCTTATGTGATGTACATCCCATTAAAGGACAACTAATTAGTAAAAGCTTCTTATGTATTCGATAGAGATGATTGGTTAAAATGGTTATGCTGTGTCAAAATGAAAGGTCTAAGTATGTTACAAAATGTCATCATGATTGTCGTGCTGCGGTGTTATGTATGATTTTGATTTCTAAATTTCTGTGTAAAAATATGTAGCTGTTGTCTGTTAACATTGTGTAAGGATTTAAATATTAGGATATCCATAGTTGTTAGAAAATAACAATTCCATTTTATGTTCCAAGGTATTTGATATTCAGGTAAGATAGTAATATTAGGCTAACTGCCTCCATTACAATGTAATGTCATTAATCTTTTCTGGTTGTTTAACAACTGAGGTTTAGAGACCAAAAAGTTAAAGAGATAGATGGGCTGAGGATAGCTACTATTTATGCTCTAGCCCTCCAAGGTCAACGAGGAGCAGGACATAGAGAACTTTTGCTGTGACATCCTATAATTCATTTGAGTCCCTGATTTTCTGATCAAGGAGATTATGGAACCACAGATGAAAGTGGTTCTATGGTGTATAGTGTGTCTAAGGAGAGTCACCAGGAGAGAAAAAAATCTCCCAAACTTTCATAGAAAGCAACTTGGTCAAGCAATGGCCATGACTAATCCAGATGGCTGACAATGATAGAACTAAGAGATGCTGTACTTGGTTCTAAGGTAAATCCTGAGGAGATTTAACTGACCTTTATAGATAGGAAAGAATTGATTAATACAGGTCTCACCTTAACTTGATCTTGAGCATCCAGCAGAAAAGTATAATCACAAGATGTAGAAAATAGGTGGGCGTGGTAGCACACACCTGTAATTCCAGCACTTGGGAGGCTGAGGCAGAAGGATTGTTGTGAGTTCGAGACCAACCTGGGCTACAAAGTGAGCTCAAGGCCAGCCTGAACTGCATAGCAAGACCCCATCTCAAAAAGACAAAAAAAAAAAAAAAAAAAAAAAAAGATGTAGAAAATAGTGCTCTAATACTATGCTAGCTTTAAAAGGTTCAAATCACTAACACGTTCTGACAATTGCCAGCTGTACTGGTAACTCACTACTGTTATATATTATTGGACTGTATAGGGATAAATTGCTGTACACAGGTACCTAAGATCTTTGGGCTGGTAATCTTTAGTCTAAATGAGTAAGTCCATCAAGAATGAAAAGTTCGGGGCTGGAGATATAGCTCAGTGGAATAAGCGCTCGCCTAGCAAGCGCAGGGTCCTGAGTTCGATCCCCAGTACCGCCAAAAAAAAAAAAAGAAGAATGAAAAGGTCTTGTACAGAGTCCTCCAAACATAACTCCTCCAACTTCAATTGACAACTTACCACTTAGACAACAAAACAGAAAAGAGAGATGTAGGCAGTAGCTGAAGCTGGAAATACTTCAGTCCTGAGAAAAACATCTTGCCTGAGACAATTCCAGTCATTAGTCACTAGGCAACCCTGTGTCCCATGATACTAACTGCAAGAATATAGGCCAGGGATATAGCTCAGCAGCACAGTGCCTGCCTGGAAATTGCAAGGTCATGAATTCGATTCCTCATACCAAAAAAAAAAAAAAGAAAAAGAAAAGAAAAGAAAAGAAAGAAAGAAAGAAAGAAATCTTTATTTAGGCATAGTGGCACATGCCTGTAATCCCAGCACTCAGGAGACTGAGGTAGGAGGATTGCTGCAAGTTCAAGGCCAAACGTGGGCTATACAGTTAATTCAGGGGCAGCCTGAACTATATAGTAAGATCTTTATCTCCAAAAAAAGTATAAATGCCCATACAGTGATTGTGCAGTCCTCTTTTCAAATACATCGAAATTAAACAATACACTCATGAATAATCAATGGGTCACAAGAGACTTCAGGGAAGAATTAAACAATTACTAGAATCAAGTTATAAGACCAGTACAAAAAAAAAAGATCAGAACAACATACCAAAACCTTTTGGACATAATAAAGGCAATCCTAAGAGGGAAGCATATAGCTGTGAATGTCTACATGAGAAAAATGGAGGAAACACCAATAAGTAACCTAATGATGCACCTCCAGGTCCTAGGAAAGCAAATTTAAAAAATCCAAATCCAAAGCTAGTATAAGGAAAGAAACTATAAAGATCAGAGCAGAAATTAGTGAAATTGAAACTAAAAAAATTGCAATGAATCAATGAACAGAAAAGCTGATTCTTTAAAAGAATCATATAGACAAACCCTTAGCAGAGCTTACCCAAAAAAAGGAAAGAAAGACCAAAATCAATGCAATTAGAAATGAAAAAGGAAAACATCACAATGGCCACTGCTAAAATTCAGAATATTATTAGTTGTGGGAGACCGCTGAGAGACCTGCGGTCGGCGTCCATTTTGTAAATTACCAGCCATCTTGAAAGTTGAGTTCCAGTTTCCATATATGGTCAATTTCCTGTAGTTTCCATGTATAGTTTCCTGTGACTTTTATATATGGTCAACATCCTGTTAATTACATAATATCGCCTGATGCTCTGACCACCCTCGCGTGATATCTGGACCTCCCTCCATTGCCTAGTTACCTGCTGACGTCAATCCCCACTCCCGCACTGTATATAAGCCCGAGCTTTCCGCTCAATAAACGAGACTTGATCAGACTCCTGTCTTGTCTCTATTTCTTGTGTCTCTTGTCTCATTCATCCCACTCCCCCTCTAGAGCCTTCGTTGACTACCCGCGGGTCGGGACAAGTGGCGCCCAACGTGGGGCTCGAGTACGGGGGATTCAGTGAGGACTGCTGTTCAAGAAGTCATGCACCTGCCTCCGACGAGACTGGAGAAAGAAGAGGATCGGTCCGATGCAGGAGCCTGCTGTATCTGACGCACCTCGGTAAGAACAGAGCATTATGGGACAAGCAATGAGTAAACATGAAATTTTTGTTAAAGAATTAGAAAAAGCTCTCAAGACAGGAGGAATAAAGGTAAAGTATAAACAATTGATAGAAGTTTTTGATTATATTAATGAAGTTTGTCCTTGGTTTCATATTGAGGGAACAATCAGTTCAAAGAGATGAAAAATAGTTGGTGATGCACTTAAGGTTTATTATACAGTTTTTGGGCCAGAAAAGGTTCCGGTAACTGCTTTTTCATATTGAAATTTAATTGGTGAAATTTTATCTCATAGGAATTTTGATGATACAATTGCTAATGTAGTTGAAAAAGACAAAACTATTTTACAAGAAAATATTCAAAATGAGGCTTTAGAACAACCAGCAATTCAAAATACGCCTTTGTTCTGACATTGGAACTGTTTATCAGCAAGGTCTTCCTGTGGCTGCTGCTCTGCAAGGGTATACAGTCCGGCAGTTTTTATCTCAACAAAATAGAAGCAAATGTTTTACTTGTGGAGAAATTGGTCATTTTGCCAAAAACTGTAACAAAGGTTCTATTGACAACTCTAAAACAAAGACACCAGGAATCTGTCCTAGATGCAAAAAAGGAATACAATGGTCTAAAGAGTATAAATCAAAAAGAGATATTGAAGGCAAAAAATTAATTCCAATGCAGGGAAACGGGAATCGGGGCCAGCCCCAGGCCCCCATACCCAAACCCAGACAAATTTATGGGGTGCTCAAGTTTGTTCCACAAACCAACAATTCATCACAAAGCAACAACAATCCATTTCAGACCTCTGCAGAGCCACAACAAAAAGCGCAGGATTGGACCTCAGTTCCACCACCCACACAGTATTAACACCTGAAATGGGAATTCAGGCTCTTCCTATAGGAATTTTTGGACCTTTACCGGAGGGTACTTTTGGACTTATAATAGGACGTAGTAGTTCTACACTTAATGGTATTCAAATTATTCCAGGAGTTACAGATAATGATTATACAGGAGAAATTAAACTTATGACATCCTCTCCTAAATTCATAAGTACTATTCAAACAGGACAGAGGTTTGCACAATTGTTACTTCTGCCTCTAATTCAGACACTTAATAAAATTGTCTCACAACAGAGAGGTAATAAAGGGTTTGGCTCGTCAGATGTATATTGGGCAAAAGTTATTTCTGCACATAAACCTCTCATGACTTTATGGTTAGATGGTAAAGAGTTTTCTGGATTAATTGATACAGGTGCTGATGTTACTATTATTAAAAAAGAAATTTGGCCCAAGGCTTGGCCTTTGGATATTACTATGACTCACCTGAGAGGCATAGGGCAAAGTCAAAACCCAGAAAAAAGTTCAAAAATATTGACTTGGGAAGATTCAGAAGGTAATAAATGCACTATACAATCTTATGTTATAGCTGGTTTACCAATAAATGTATGGGGAAGAGATTTGTTATCTCAAATGGGCATGATTATGGGCAGCCCTGATTGTATAGTTACTGCTCTAATGTTGAGAAGTGGATTTCTGCCAGGTCAAAGCCTAGGTAAGGATAACACTGGAATAGTAACACCTATAGAAGCTACTCCAAAATTAGACAGAGCAGGTCTAGGCCATTTTCCATAGGGGCCATTGACACTCCTGTGACTCATGCAGAAAAAATTACATGGTTATCTGAGGAACCTGTTTGGGTCGATCAATGGCCTCTGTCCTCTATAAAATTGATGGCTGCACAACAGCTGGTACAGGAGCAGCTTGAAGCTGGCCATATTATTCCTAGTAATTCTCCTTGGAATACTCCTATTTTTGTCATAAAAAAGAAATCAGGTAAATGGTGATTGTTACAAGATTTTAGAGCAATAAATAAAACCATGATGTTAATGGGAGCTTTGCAACCAGGTCTTCCATCACCTGTTGCTATACCTTTAGGTTATTTCAAAATCATAATAGATTTAAAAGATTGTTCTTTCACCATACCTTACATCCTGATGATCAAAAACGATTTGCTTTCAGCCTGCCTGCTACTAATTTTAATGCACCCATGAAAAGATTCCCATGGTGTGTTCTTCCACAAGGCATGGCAAATAGTCCTACTTTGTGTCAATCCTTTGTTGCTCTAGCTTTACAACCGATAAGAGATCGATGGCCAGATATTTATATCATACATTACATGGACGATATCTTAGTGGCTGGTCAAAATGGTGATAAAGTACTTAAATGTTATAAAGAATTACAATCTGCTCTATTTGATAAAGGGCTACAAATTGCACCTGATAAGGTACAACTTACAGATCCATACACATATTTAGGTTTTCAAATGAGAGGATCACAGGTTTTTTCACAAAACATGGAACTAAGATTAGATAAACTTAAAACTTTAAATGATTTTCAAAAACTTCTTGGGGATATTAATTGGCTTATGCCTTATTTAAAGCTCTCTAAAAGTCAATTAAAACCTCTCTATGACATCTTACATGGAGATGCTAACCCCACATCTCCTTGTGTACTTACACCTGAGGGTAGGCAAGCTATACATATAGTAGAACAAGCTATTTTATCTCAAACAGTTACATTTACAGATTATGATAAACCTTTACAGTATATTATTTGTAATACACAATTATCTCCAACTGCTGTTTTTTGGCAAACAGCACCTTTAATGTGGATTCATTTACCTGTCACACCTAAAAGAGTTATTGAGCCATATTATAAAATGATATCTGATCTTATAATTCTGGGAAGAGAACAAGGGAGATGTTATTTTGGTAAAGAACCAGATGTCATTATACAACCTTATACTAAAGATC
>PVLD010024796.1:0-24821 GCA_004027595.1 Dinomys branickii
GAACGGTAATGCTGGAGCCACAAGGTCTGGACCCGCCCCCACCCATAGCACGACGACAGGGTGGAGCCGGGCGGTCCGCTGTGAGCATATGTGCTTTCCCACCCCCAACCATGGCAGTTTGTATACACCCCTGTATGTTATAGTATAGTCTGAGGCAGCTATATCTCTTCCCAAGGTGAGAGTCCAAGGATATAGATAAGCGCAGGAGTACAGTTATTATCACAGGGAAGATAACTGATTGAGTGGTAGGGCAACGGAGATGAGGGAGGAGAAAAAACGAACTGATCAAAAGGGCCATCATCTGTGTAACCTGAGTAACAAAGATGAAGGTAACATTATGTAAGACAGCATCTAGAGCTAATTCCCTTCTATGTTATCTATAATTCTGTATTTCCTCAGTCGTTTTTGTATTAGCAGAAATGAAGATAACTTTATATTATACAGCATCCAGTGCAAATTCCCTACTGTCTTATCTATAATTTGGTATTTCCTTTAATGTTTTTGTGTTAATTAATATGAAGATAACTATGTAATACAACATCCAGTTCTAATTCCCTACTATATTCTGTATAACTTTGTATTTTCTGTATTGTTCATGGTTTTTCTGGTTCATATGTCTCCATTCTTTTGTCTTTAAAATAAAATTTTAAAAAAACAGAAAAAAAAAAGAAATTGGAGATCAGGTAGATTACATAGTAAGATCCTTTCTGGGGGAATAGGAGCAGGGAAGGGGAAAACTGGCCTGGTCTTTCCATAGTCTTTGGCTTCTTGTCTTAACATGTGAGCTCTCCTTTTTGTATGTGTTCTTGCCATGCAAAGTTATCTGATGTTAGATCTTAACAGAGGTGAGCTGGGCCAACGCCCTTGACCCTCCAAAACTGTGAGCTGTGTAAAATTTTTCCTTCCATTCTCTGTCTCTCTCCTCTTCCCTTCCCTCCCCTCCTTTTCGCTTTTCCTTCCTCCTCCCTTTCTCCCTATTTTCTCTTCTTCCTCTTCCCCTTCCTTCATCTTCTCTCTTTCTCTCTTTCCTTTTCTTTTAGGTTTCTTGAGACAGGGTCTTGCTATGCAGTTCAGGCTGACCTTGAACTCACTACATACGCACAGTGGCCTCAAACTCAGTGATTCTCCTGCCCCAGCCTTCTGAGAGCTGGGATTATAGACACATCCACCAGTACTTCCTCTCTTTCTTTTTGAGATAAGATCTTGCTGTGTGGCCCAGCCTGGCTTTAAACTCATTATCTTCCTGAGCCAGCTTCCCATATAGCTGGGATTACATGGATGTCCCTCCTGTATCCAGGTGAAATAAATAGTTTTTCTATTTTTTGTGTTGTTGAGGCTTGAATCGAAGGCTTCATGCACTCTACCACTGAGCTATATCCCCAGGCCCCTTGTTATTTTTATACAGTAGCAATCATCAGGTATTTGTTATAAAAACGGGGGAAAAAAGACTAACAAGGTGTATTAAATCCCACAGGCACATAGTGAAGATATTGTTCCTCCTACTTTTTTCTTTTCCTTCTCATCCCCCCCCCATATATTCTGTCTCCTGACTCTTAGCTTCTTGAAATTTCTAACTGATCTCTTCCATGTTGTAGGAAAAGTTACTAAACCCAAAAGTCTGTAGATCCTGGTATCTGACTTTATCCTGTTCACTGGGTAAAGCCTGGTATGTTAGCTTTACATTTGCAAAGCAAATACCTGGGACAGTGAACTTATAAGAAGAAATGCCAATTTTTTGCTCATGCTTTTAGGGGTTTAAATCTATAGTCAGTAGGCTTTTTTGCTTTGGGGCCTGTGGCAAGGTTGGCCAGGAGGCCAAACAGAGAAAAAGGGGTTGAAGTCCCTGTCTTGCTTACTTTTCTCTCATTGCTGAGACAAAATACACAACACCCAAAATGTAGGAAGGAAAGGTTTATTTAGCTTACAATTCATGGAGGTTTCAGTCCATACTTGGCTAGTTCTGAGGCAGAGTGGCACATGGCAGAGGGCAAACTGTTCAGGGCAGCAAAGCACAGCAAAAACAACCACCAAAAGAGAGGAATGGCTGCAAGCAGCCTCCTTTTCTCCCCTACATTGTAAACAGCCTACCCCCACCCAGGGAGCGTGTAGCTCTCACACAGTCTCCATGCCCTCCTCTTCCACAGGCTTAGGATGTGTACAAAGCAAGCACCCCAGCTTCCTCTTGAGTCACTCAGCTAAACTTCTAGATTCCCCAAGTTGACACAATGTATCAACCATAACATTCCACCCCTTGTCAACTTGGCAATCAGACACATTTCTTTAAACCAGTTTCCAGATACAAAGACATGTTTATATTAGAACCATAACATTTTGCCCCCATACAAATGAAAATTAAACCCCTCCAACATTTAAAGGCACAAAATACCATTCCAAAAGGTACAAAGAGGGTGATACAGAGCATTGGGACCAAAACAAGTCCAAAATCCAGCAGGGTTAACATTGTGTCCTGTAATTCCACATCCAGCATCAGAAGCAACTTGTGGCACATTGTGAGCTCCGAAGAGCTTACATGAGTCCACCTCTATGGCACTTATGGTGGTTACAGCTCCCACAGATTCTCTCTTAGGCTCGCTTTGCTCCCTCTTTGCAGCTTTCCTCAGATGATCCACGGTCCTGTCTTTTCTAACCTTCTGAGGTCTCCAGGGCACCCTTTGCTTCACACTCACAGCCTCACATATTGCCCTCTCTGGGGCACACTGCCTGGCCTCCCAAGCCTTCTGAAATCTGGGTGGAAGCCTCTTTAACCTCAGAACTCTTGCATTTTCCTTGCACCTAAAGCCAGGGCCATGTGGATGATGCCAAGGTCTGCTGCCACCTGGAGCAGTAGCCAAACTTTCCTCTCTCTTGGCCATAGGGGTTGAGTGGCTGGATCACTGGGCACACTGAATCCAATGCTGAGGAGCAAATTCTCTCTGCCGCCACCATTCTGGAACCTGGTGTGGCCACTTCCACCATTCTGGAGCATGGCACTCTTTAAGCTTCCTTCTCAAGGCAGGATCTCTCACCTTTACAGTTTTGAGGCTTGCGGCTTCTTGTGATGCCCTCAGACCATCTTTTCCATTCTCTTGTTCCTTCATAGCAATAGAGACCTCCTCAGCCTTATCTTTGCAGTCCACAGATTTACTGGAGTTTCCTTTCTGGCCAAACTCACAACGTCTTAAATCATCTTGCTGGGCCCTTTGCTCTTGATTGTCCATATAAATCTGGCTAAAAGCCCCCAACAATAACCATGCCACGGCCCCAACATTCGACTACCTTGAAATTTCTTTTGCCAGATTAATCAGTTCGCTGCCGCCCTTAATCTTAGTCTTAGTCAGTCTCTGGCCACGAGCAAAATGCAGACAAACTTTTTGCTAAGCCATAACATACAACCTCTGGAGTCCAACAACCAATGCAGTCCTTGCCAACAGAAACCTTCTGAACCCGGTCTTTACCGGCAGGATTTCTATTGGCCTTCTGGTCTTCTGAACTCTGACCAGAATCTCCCATACAGAATAGCCGAAGGCGTTCCAGCACATCTCTTTGAGGCGACATCTCCAAACCTTTCCAAACTCTTCCCACAAGCCATTTCCAAAGGTTCTTGAACCACATAGTCAGGTATAGTCACAGCAACAACCCCACTCCACTGGTACCAAATTCTGTCTTGGTTACTTTTCTCTCGTTGCTGAGACAAAATACCCAGGGGCCAAAATGTAGGAAGGAAAGGTTTATTTAGTTTACAATTTTTGGAGGTTTCAGTCCATACTTGGCTGGTTCTGAGGAAGAATGGCACATGGCAAAGGGCAAGCGTTCATGGCAGCAGAGCACAGCAAAAACAACCAGCAAAAGGGAGGAATGGCTGCAAGCAGCCTTTTTTTCCTCCCCTACACTGTAAACAGCCTACCTCCACCCAGGGGTCGTGAACCTCTCACACAATCTCCATGCCCTCCTCTTCCACAGGCTCAGGATGTGTACAAAGCAAGCACCCCAGCTTCCTCCTGAGTCATTCAGCTAAACCTCTAGATTCCCCAAGTTGACACAATGTATCAACCATAACAGGGCCTCTATCACCTTCAAGGACACAACCTTATTGACTCAGACTTCTCACTATGCTGTACATCTAAAGGGGCTCTACTACCTCCCAACAGCCACCTTTCTAGGTTCTTTTGTAACAAGGACCTTTAGGGCATACTTCGATCCAAACAATAGCAATGGGGAAAGAAAAAAAGCTCAAAAATAGGCTTTTCTACTTTCTTTTATCCCATTGCTTTTTCTTCAGTAATGGCTTTGTGTTGAGTTGATGCAATAGTCCATTCTCATTCCTCCTCACACAGAAATCTTTTGCTTAATTCTATTCCAGATCATTCCTGGTGTTTTTCTTTTAGTTTTCATTAAATCCATGAGCGTAGGTGAGCATGGTGGCAGATGCCTGTATAGCTACTCAGAGACTGAATTAGAAGAATCAGATGATCCCATGAGTTTAAAGACCATTTTTGGAAACAGAGAAAGACCCTGTCTTTAAAAAAAAAAAAAAAGAATTCACCAAGCCAAACAGATACCAACAGACCTCATTTTGTGTTAAAAAGGCTCAAGGACAAGCTTTCCTATACTCAAAGTCACTTCCGTTAGGTGCAACACTATTTTTAACTCTTTAATATCCTTTTTGTTTCACTGAGGTTCCTTTGTTACACAGAATAGCAGATATCTACTATAATTTCTGGTAAACCAACTGTCTTGTCAGTAGGAGGTCACTCAGGCATGTTTGAATTATATGACCCCTACCTTTCTTACCATGGCTGACTGGATACCTGGAAAAACTTTACCTAACGTAGGTTAATTAGATCATTCTTGTGAATATAAATTGCTCTGTCTTACCCCCTCCAAGGACTATGATTTGGAAATGGAGTCCTGTTATCAGGAAACTGTTAGTAGTAGCAATTTGCCTCTTCTGAAACTCTGCCTACCTCACTGAGATCTGTGACTGTCTTTGGTAAGGCACTTTATAGGTCCTCAGAAGTGTAAGAAAGATACAGCTGTAGCAAGAAACATGTAATTAAAAAAAAAAAAGAAACATGTAATTGACTCAAGGACGTAACACTGTGAATTTAAAGGAATGGGTAAATGGGAGAGATTGAGATCAAAGAAATAGCTAGATTTGGCCAAGAAAGAGTGATAAGTTGAAGATGATTCCACTACCTCACAAAGGGAACATTTTCAATTAGTATTGGAGTGGCTGTTGCTGGGCAGAGAGGGCTCTTGGGAATTCTTGAGTTTAAGTAATGGTTCCTCTCTGCTTCCATAAGCATCAGTGTGAACCCAAACAGAACTTCTCTGGGGGCCAGGGAGGTACCTCAGTGGCACAGTACCTACCTGACAAGAGTGGCCAAGAGTTCAATTCCTGGTACCAAAAACATAAAATAAAATGAACTTCACTACTAAAACAGCAGTAAATAACTTAGGAATTACTTTGTTAGGACTATTCACATGAGTTACTATGCCTTGAGAGTGGCTACAAAATGGGGACTGGTTAGTGGCCCTCTTTTATCAGCTAAAGTGTACCCAGATACCTGTTTTATAAATACATGCTTTTAGTTACAAGAGTATAAACAGTGCACATTTATGAATATTCAGAAAAATACAAAACCAAAACGAAATCAAGTTGACTGTGTCCTTGAGAATTTCCAGAAGTACAGAAAGAGGTCTTCAAGGTGTGTCAGTAGATCACTCTCAGAGGGTGAAGGGAAAACCTTCATACAGTTTTATTATAAATAGCGGTTCGGTTGGTGCTTATATGGAGTCCCCATTCAAAAGAATTCTGGTTTAAAAAGAACAGATATTTAGTAAGACCGCAGTTTTGAATTCTGGCATCTGACTTTACTAGTTGTGTGACTTTTTCCAAGTCCGTTAATCTTTTTGATGTTCCCTCACCCATAGTTTGGGGATGGCAACCAATTCACATCCTTTATTAGCAACTGGTATCTCTGAAAAAGGCTCCCATTATCACAATTTTGAACAGAGTTTACATTAACCGTAACAATTATTTGAACGCCCACTAAGAGGACCAAAGTGGAAGAACCGTTCCAGGAGAGCTTATGCACAGTCAGGTGTGGGGGTGGCTGCTGCATAAACCCTAACTTTAACAATAGCTGCTGCTGCTGAGCCTTTCCGACATGTCCTAGGTACACACAGTTTCTCATTTTACCTCCACATTAACCTAAAATGGACTCATTCTACCCAGGAGGAAACTAAAACCGGAGACGTTAGTTTATGCTGGATCACATCGTTAACGAAGGTTGGAATCCATATTGGAAACGACGCTTCGGAAATTTCAAAACCCCTTTTAAGCAAAGCAAAAGGGTGCGCAGGGCAGTGAGGGCGCGACTGGCCCTTTAAAAGCATCCTGCGATCCGGTGCCCGTGAGAGATCCCTGAACTGGAAGGTGAAGAAGGAATCCAAATATCATCAGTTTTTCTTAGCCTTTTACCTTTCAGCAAGTTTACTAGCTTCTGACTGTCTGGACTGACTTAAGAAAGTTACAAGAAAAGGAAGGCGGGCTGGGACCGTGGTTCCTCAGCAGCCGGGTTGCTCAGGCGCCCTGGTCTCGGGGCGGGCACACGGGGAGAGAGCGGGTGAGGCGTGGACAGGAGCTGGCTGGCGGACCCCGCGGGACGTGGAGACCCGAGGGCGCGTTGACAGGCGGAAGCGGAGTTGTGGACTCCGGAGCAACGTGCCTACAGGGCGGAAGACGATCACTTTGGCCCAGACCTGGACATCGCGCCGCCGCTCCGCCCTCCCCGCGTCCGCCCCGCTCCCGCCCCTGCTCCTACGCCTCGCCCCCACCGCCCCTGACCAGCGAGTGGGCGGGGCCTGTGGCGGCGGGCGGGGCTCGCGGCCTTCGCGCAGGTGCCGCCCGACCCGCCTGTCACGCCCCCGCCGCCGTCGTGCGTGCCGCTCAGCAAAGGGGCCGGGCCTGCGCTCTCCCCGCCTTTCTCCCCGCCTCCGGCTGCCGGCAGGACTGGTCTCCCGCTGTCTGGGTCCCAGCATCAGCGTCCTCTTGGAACACGGTGAGGCCCACAGGGAGCCCGCGGTGCACCCTCTGCGCGAGCTTCGGCTCCGGGGCGCGTCGTTCTGAGGCCGGCGCCATGGCGGCCGGGCCCGGCGGCGGCTGGGATAGGGAGAGTGCTGCGGGCGGCGTGGGTGTGAGGATGAATGAGGCGCGGCGGACTAGGCCGCGGGCCCCGAGTGCGGCTGGCGCGTGGTCCGGCGCGTCCCGGGACATGCTCCCCTGATCCGGGGCGACCAGGGGCGCGGCCGGTGGGAACGTGTCCGGCCGGGGCCCGCTTGGCTGAGCGGCGGGTCACCACGCCTGGGCCGGAGGACTGGGCAGGCTCTGCTCGTGCAGCTGTTCTCTGGAGGCCTGGACTTCGGCCCGGAACAGGTGTCAAGACCCTGAGAAGGGAGATCCTTGGCCCGGGGATAAAATGAGGCTGTTGAGGTCTGGGATCGGAGTTTGGCTGTCACTTCAGGAGCAGAGTCCTGGCGTGGCCCTCGGAGGTAGAACTGAGCCCGAAGACGGCGACAGTTTTGGTTCCCAGCTTCTAAGATACTAGGTTAGCAGTCTTGGTGAATCGAGTTTGTAGTAGTAAAGTGGGATGAATTCTGCGCCGTAGAAGTTGAAGCCAGAGCTAGGCAGGGATAGAGAAAGTTTTGACTTGTAAATGAGAGGATTGAGTGCTTTGGGGCTGGCTGGGGCAGGGACTGGGGCTGGGGCTGTTGCTTGGTGGAGCAGCACTTGCTTGAGGCATGCACGAGGCCCTGGGTTCCAACGCCAATCCCGGGGATAGCGCATTGAGTGGATAAATTCATGGTAAGTAACTGGAGTAGAGGTTTTGAAGTTTACTTATGAGGATCGATAAACTTTACTTGCAGTGCCAAAGATGGAGGGACTTGGTTGGAAGACCCGCATACCCAATCGTTTGTACATCCATGTGAAAAATGGAAGTTGTAGAAAAATAGAGAACAACAGTTTCCAGATAATAGTGGTTTCATGAAAGATGACTTGCTGGCTGGTGGTTCTAAGATAGGTTTTTCTTCAACTCGTATCTACGCCTGCTTCCAAATGTTTTCATTCATCTACGACCGTACCATCCTGAACGCACCCGATCTCGTCCTAATGCTTTCATTCATATAACCCAAAGACAGATTAAGAAATGAAGTGTTTTGTAAGCAGTTTGGATGGAAGATTGGAGTTACATTTTATATTTGATTTCTGGTGGCACATTTTTAGATGAGTTTTTCCAGAACATCTTGGGAGTGACTGCATTGATACTGATTTGTTTACAAAACTTTTTAAAAAGCGGATTTAGCTGTTAGTATTGGATTGATACAGTATGTTTTATTCTCTTTACCCAAAAATATATAATGAAATGTGTTCCTGTTCATAGTAATAGTAAAAAATTTTGTGCATGTTTCTTTGACATTTCAGATGCCCCCCAAAAAGGGAGGTGATGGAATTAAACCACCCCCAATCATTGGAAGATTTGGAACTTCACTGAAAATTGGCATTGTTGGATTGCCAAATGTTGGGTAGGTGAATATTGGAGCTTTTCTTATCTTCATTTTCTAAATATTTTAGATCATGCTGTAGAAATGGAAGCTGGTGAAGTAATGAAAATTTTGAAGAGAAGGGACTAGAATATTGTTGTAAAAGTTGGCTTTGATTTATATGTGATGTAGTTTTGTTTTCTGCACTGATAGTGTATTGAAACTTGTGTTACTTTATATTCTTTGTTTTACTAAACTCAGAGAGAGAAGCAGTGAGCATTAAAATATCAAGCAGCCAGATTAGCTATATTCACTGGAAGTACTGTTGGGAGACATACAATACTCCCATTTATTGGGTTTGGAGTAGTTTAAAATTAATTCCAATTCCAGCTGGCTATGTGTGGTACTTAACCTAGGCTGATTCTAGAGGTCATGCAGTGAGTACTTTAAAAATAGTTCGTTATTTGTGATTATTTTTATTGTTATATTTATTTGTTATTATTTGTTTTTTTAGGAAATAGTTTTAAAATTACATTTTATGTTTGATTAGATTCTTGGGACATCAGAGATCAGCTGGGTGAAGTTTTATTGAGGAAGCAAGTGACAACTTTGAATATAAATTGGAGGTTGCTAGGTAAAGGGTTTCTGTTATTAAGTATCTAAATTTGAGGGTTTAGATAAAATTCCCTTGGTTTTGGGGAGGAGGCTGCTGGGGGTTGAACTCAGAGCCTCATGCATGCATATTCACTTATTTTAAAGGTATAGTTTATTGAGTTTTGGCAGTTGTGTTTGATATAAAACCCCTTGTAGAATGATCTTTCTTTACCTATCAGGTGAGATTTATAAAGAAATACAAATCCTGGCTATTTTAAGTGAGCAGAAGAGGCTTACTGAAAGAATAGAGTTGGAGGAGTTGAACATCTAGTCCTCAGGAGGGATGGGAGCCAGGGCGGTGCAGGTAGAGATCTGGGCCCTGGGGACCACGTGGAGTCCTAAACTTCTGGTGTTTCTCATCTCCTGCTACTTTCCCTGTGATTCAGTGTCCTGGGCAAGGGAATCTGAACATGTCTACCTCTGGATAGGCCCACAAGAAGCAGGTGTGGAAAGAGAAGTAGTATTATAAAGGATGGCTGCTATTCAAAAATAAGGATATGAAATCCAAAGATTCTCTTGGTATTTAGGGAGCTGAGTGAATAAGAAGGCTTGTGTTTTAGTACACATAAAGCTAATTACTTAAAAACTAAGAGGTCGTACTTACACCAAATCTGATGTTTATGGAACACTTACTCTGTTCTGAGTGCTTTATGCATGTTGTCTAGTAATAAGCTGTTTGATACCTACTCATTAGAATTTAAACTAAGGCATGGATTTATGTTGTTATATTTCTCTTAAGACATGGATTGTGTTGTTATACTTCTTTTGTATAGATTGATGTCTGTTTTCTAAATTTATACATCCTTCTCAGATTATCTGAAATTCAGATTCATATATCCAGTTGCCCTGTTTCCACTAAATGTTTTCACTGGCATGTCTGAAATTGAACTCAGTACCTCTTGCCTTAGGTGTCTTGGGCAACAATACTTTGCACCAGGGTTTTTAAGTTATAGAATTGAGAAATTAATCACTGCATCTTAATTGAGATATACCTTACAATAAAATGTGCAAACCATGTGTTTGTACAGATTTTTGAAAATGAATGGACCAGGTAACCATTACCGATCCAGGGATAAAATGAGGCTATTGAGGTCTAGAATCAGAGATTAGGATGTTACTTCAGGAGTAGAGCCCTGGCATGGCCCTCGGGGGTAGAACTGAGCCTGAAGACCCTGAAGATGGCAGTTAGAACGTTGTCAGTGCCACAAAAGACTGCTTTCCTGTTCCTTGTCAGTATCCTCCCAAGGATACCCATAATTCTAATTTGAACACTTGTAGATTAGTTGGCCCAATAATGGTGGAACTGTACAGAACGCACTCTTTGTCTTTTTAAGAGTCTGAAAATACTCAGTTTGTTTACTCATTTTGTTGTTGATGTGTTGTTTATATTTTTAAGCTATTATGAGTGAAGCTCCTTTGAACATTCATAAGAATGAGGAATGTGTTCACCATTTTTGGTATACAAATAAAGAATGTACATGTCTTTTGGTAAATGGACTTAACTCATTTCTGTTAGGTGAATGAATACAAATACCACCAGCCACTCCCCCAGAGTTAAATAGCTTCAGTAGATATTGCCACATAATATCCCAGTGTGGTCCTTTAAATTCACAGTGCCAGTTCTAATTGTTCTGTGCCTTCACTAACACTTAATGTTGGCAGTTTTTTTCATTTTAGCCATACTTAGGAGAAGTTATTTGCATGTCTCTGATAGCTGGTGATTTTGAGCACCTTTTCATACTTATTTTGTGAAAGGCCAATTTTTTCTTAGTGATTAGGTGTTTTTTATTTTGGTTATGCGCTTTTGTTGGATTTATATTATAACAATCTCTTCCCACTTTGCTTGACTTTTTACTTAAAATTTTTTTTTTTTAGCTTTTTAATTTTTGGTGCTGAGGAATGAACCCAGGGTCTCCTGCTTACTAGACAGGAATTCTACTACTGAGCTAATTCTACTACTAAACTAAATCCCTTAAAACTTTTCGGAAATAATCTCATGCTTTAAAAATTTCACACTTGCAAAAATAGTTTAATAAACTTTTCTATAACTTTTGCTTATTTCTCTGCATGTTCATATATTCTACAACCATAATAGAATGATGAAAGTGAGCAAAATTTCTCTGATGTTTTTCTGGTCTAGGATCCAATCCAGGATTATATGGTACATTCTATTGTTTCTTTAGTTTTCTTTAAACTGCAGTAATTTCTTTTTTTTTATTTTAAAGATGAAAGAATGGAGATATATGAACCAGAATAAGCCATAAACAATACCAAAAATACAAAATTGTACAGAATATAGTAGGGAATTAGCACTGGATGTTGTATTACATAATGTTATCTTCATATTAGTTAACAGATAAACATTAAAGGAAATACCAAATTATAGAGAAGATAGCAGAGAATTAGCACTGGATGCTGTATAATACAAAGTTACCTTTACTTCTGCTAATACAAAAACGATTGAGGAAATACAAAATTATAGAGAACATAGAAGGGATTTAGCTCTGGATGCTGTCCTACATAATGTTACCATCACATTTGTTACTCAGTTACACAGATGATGGCCCATTTGATCATTCTATTTTTCTCCTCCCTCATCTCCATTGCCCTACCACTCAATCAGTCATCTTCCCTGTGATAATAACTGTATTCCTGGGTTTATCTATAACCCTGGACTCTCACCTTGGGAAGAGATATAGCTGCCTCAGACTATACTATAACATACATGGGTGTATACAAATTGCCATGGTCGGAGGTGGAAAAGCATGTATGCTTACAGTGGGCTGCCCGGTTCTGCCCCGCGCCGCGCTATGTGTGGGGGTGGGTCCAGAGCGTGGGGCGCCCTCAGCGGGGCCCACAGCAGAGCAGCCGCGGGGGGCACGCACCCCCATTGGGGCACCTTCGGTGACCCGTTCGGCTCTGTCCCGTTGCCTCGATGCCAGAGGCCCTTTCTTCTCCTCCTCCCTCCTCCTGGTCTCCAGTATTACCGTTCCCCACCCCTTGAAACTGGGCATTGGATGAACTTACGATGCTTGGTATAAGGGCTTGAAATCTCCCCAGCCTGTTGTCACTGTGTTGGTTCAGGGTATGAACTGAGTCTAAAGATTAGTTCTAGGACAGAGTTGGAGGATTTTCTCAGGTTTGCTGTGTAGAGTATGTTGTTGTTTTTCAGACTCCTGGTCTGCTGCTTTTCATCCAATTTGTTGCTATGGGTTCATGCAAGGTTAATATGTGCAAGCTGTAAGGAGACCCTCTTGGTGCTCACATTAATAGTTCGGGGTGAGTCCTGAAGTCCGTGGATTCGTCCCATTGTTGCCAGGAACAGGCAGTGCTTGCTCAAGCTGCCGAGTCTCAAGGTGCTCCCAGAGAGAGTTCAGGGTGGGAGCTGAGTCCTGGCAACCCAGGTCATGCTTCCAGCCTGATGGAGTGAGAAGGGCGTGGAGCCATGCGATCCATGCTCTCTATCTGCATCTCCCTCCCGTTGCAGTGCTGGAGCCCCCGTCTGCTCCTCGGCTGGAACCGGCTAGAACCCTGGGAGCCGCTGTGGCTCTCCGCTGGTAGCCACTCACTCAGTGGAGAGGCAGGGGGCCACTGCCTGGAGGCAGGCGCAGAGCCGGGTGTGGTGGGCTGTGTTGCATTGATTCTTTCCAGGTGCTGATTAGGAAGGTTGCCACAGGGTGGGGACTCTGCCCCAGTGGCCGGCCCTGGACCAGCTCTCAGAACTCTGCTCTCCCCTGGCCGAGTCAGGAGGCTTCTGTGAGCATGGGTCTCCGAAGCTGAAGCTGTGCTGTTTCTTTCTAATGAATTGACCATTACATTTCTAAAGTTCTGAAATGGCCAACAGACCATAGAAAGATACCACTTTAGGCTCCTGCTTGAAACCAACAGCCTCAGAAAACTGCTGGCCTTGATTCAGGGCCATTAAACTGCAATAATTTCTTAGTCTGTGATTTTCATATATTGAGACTTTGGAAGAGAGCAGTGGTCTTTTATTTGGGTTTGTTTGATGTTTCTTGTGATTAAATTCCAGTTATGTGTTTTTGGGCACAGAAGTATTATCAGAAAGCATGTGATGTTGATTTGTCTTAAAGTACATGGTATTTGTCTCATTCCTGGTATTGTTAACTTATGTCGCTTATTTAAGGAGGTGTCTGACAAATTTCTTCACTGCAAGGGTTAGTCTTTTCCTTATTGCAATAAGTAAGCATTTTGTGGGAGATTCTTTGAAATTGTGTACATATCTTGGTTTTCGTATTTTTGCTCCCTAATTTTTGCATGTATTAATGAGTCCTGCTTGAAACAGTTATTATTGTGGTGATTTTTAAGATTTCCATTGTTTCTGCCTACATTTATAGAAGTAATTTTTGCAAGGAACCATAGAAATGCTATTGTGTAGAATTCTATTGTAAGAGCTATTTATTCATGTATTTTATTATAATTTATATCAGTGTATATTTATTTTATTCTGTTGGGTATAGTTATTGTTATTTATTTGCTTAAATTGCTTATATTAGGCCTTTAGGAGCCTTCATGCCCACTCAATTCTTCATGACACATTTACTTTATTTTATCTTTTTGAAACAGGGTCTCACTATGCAGTTCAGGTAATCTTGAACTCACCTTGTTGCCCAGGCTGGTCTCGAACAACAATCCTTATGCCTCATTCTCCTGAGTGCTGGGATTACAGGGGTATGCCACCACGCCCAGCTTTGTTCCCTTTATTTTTTGAGTACCCTCAATTTCCTGGCACCACACTGTTTCAGGCTTATTTGTACTTTTTCTGTGTTAAGTTTAGAATGCATAAATTTTAGAATAAACATGTATTTTTCTTTTTCTTTAGGTATATATTTAGGAATAGTATTTCTAAGTCATATGATGGATGGTTCTGTGTTTTATGATTTGAAGAACTGGCAAACTGTTTTGTGTGACTGTACCACTTAACATCATTAATGTATGCAGGTTCCCATTTTTCCATAACCTTTTATAACCTATCTTTTTGATTATAATCAGGGTGTGAAGTGGTATTTTATGGTTTTGATTTATATTTCCTTATGGCTAATGATTTGATTATCTTTTCACAAGTTTATTATGTCTTCATTTTTGAAAGATATTTTCATTGGGTAGAGTTCTAGAGTTTTTCTTTCAGCACTTTGAAGATATTTTCATTTCTTACAGTTCTAATTTGTTTGTTTGTTTTTTGAGACAGAGTCTCACTTGTGTAGTCGGGGCTGGTCTTGAACTCACAGTGACCTTCCTACTTCAGCCTTTAGAGTACTGGAATTACATTCATGTGCCATGATGCCTGACTTTTCTAGTTATCTAATGAGAATTTTTGTTATTTGGATCTTGGTTCATCCACAGAGTGGTTGTTTTTTTTCCTCTGGTGGCCTTTATGTTTTTCTCTTTATTACTGGCTTTTCAACAGTTTTTCATGTGCTTTGGTGTGGTTTTACTTACGCTTCTTTTCCTTGGTCTATTAATATTTTAGGTTTGTGAGTTCATGGTTTTCATTAAATTTGTGCAATATTTGGTAGCCTTTGGTATTTCTTTAAGTATTCTTTTTGTCCACTCCAGGTTTCTCCCTTTCTGGGACTCCTATTACATGAACTATATGTAAGTTGCCCAGGCAGTATCCCACTGAAGCTCTGATTAGTTCCTTTTATCTTCGTATGCTTCATTTGGGTAATGTCTGTTGCTCTATGTTGAATTTATTTTCTTCTACAGTGGGCATTCTGCTGTTAATATATCTGGTGTATTCTTCAATTTAATTTTACTTTAAATACTGCATTTTTCATAGTTTCTTCCTGGATATTTTTCATGTTATTTATCTTTTTATATCCTTCAAAAATTTTTTTAAAAAAGACTTTCAACGTTTATTATAGGATTTGTAACATTTGTCTGCTAATTTTATCACCTTGCATTATTGAATTTGCTTGTATTTATTGACTTTTACCCTTAGTTTGGTATCTGTTTTCCTGCTTTTGTGCATGCTTTACAATTTTTATTGGATTCCAGACACTAGTTTTATGCTGAAATTTATATTCCTTTGATAAATGTTGGACTTTGGTCTGCCATTTGGGTCTTTGTATATGAATTTGACTGTTTTGAGGCTGCCCAGTATGTTTTCTTCTGATGAGTTCCCCTTACTACTTTAGCTCTAGTACTTTGAGGTGACTTCTTGAGGACTACCTAAATTCCTTTATATTTTAAAGTCTTTCTACTTGGGCTAGTATAAACCCTGTGGGAGCCTTGAGTTCATCCTACTGCTTTTGGGTGGTTCTTTTCCAGACCTTCTGGAAATGGAATTTATGCACAAATCATGAGGCACTCATATTCTATAGGAGGCAGTCTACAGCTCTTTAGAGCCCTCTGAACAGCTGCCATCTTTTCATTAAATTCTCCTGAGTTCTAGCTGCCTTGGTCTCCTTACTCTTTATTTCAGTCTCCCCATCTTGGCCTAACTGCTGGGTTTTGTGGATTCCTCTTCCCCAAACTGGCTTTGAGGCCACCTTTAGACAGTAAGCTGGAGAAATTTTGCTTAGTTCATCTGTTGATCTTCTTTCAGAGAGTGCAGTTCTTTACTATATACTGTCCTCTGTCTGAAGACTGTTACTTCATGTTTTATCTGGGTTTCCAGTCGTTTATAGGAGGGAGGGGCAGTTCTCATAATACAGTGAGAAGTGCAACTATGAATTTAAATCTGTAGTGTATATTTTAACGTTCCATAGTGGCTACCTATTCTTTCATGAAAGTTTGTGTATTGGGAATTACTTGCTTTCTCTTTATATTCAGAATGGGTTTATGGGGAAACATCTGCAGTTCTATTTGCTATCTTTTTCCTGTTTTGAGCAGTAATTGTGTTTCTTAGAAGTATTTCATAATTTGATGGACCTACCTTTAATTAAGTTATTTAAGTTTCAATAACTATGTTTTTTTGAATCCTAGTCTTTATTGCTGTGTCACCACATAATTTATTTTTTTTTGTTTATTTTTGAGACAGAGTATCTATAGTTTAGGCTGATCTTAAACTCACTATGTAGCACAGGCTGACCTTGATTTGAGCAATCCTGCCTCAGCCTCCCAGGTGCTGGAATTATAGACATGTGCTTCCATGCCCAGCTCAGTTTTTTAAAGTTCATTATATACTTGTTTGGTATTAATTAGTAATACACTTTATTTGAATTCCACTATTTTACTGCTAATTTTTTTTCTTTTCCAATATAGTTTTAGTTGCATTTAGTCCACATGTCCCTTAAGTCTTTAACTTTTGACAGTTTCTCAGTGTTTAATTTGTGTAACTCTTTTTTCTGTGGTATGGGGGATTGAACCCAGGGCTTTGTGCATGCTCTGCCACTGAGCTACTCTCCAGCTTTTAATTTTCATGATTTTTAAGGGTCGTGAAAAGTTTCATTTATTTTTTAAGAATACTTGTTAGATATTTTATGTAATATCTTTCCTTTTGACTTTGTTTCATATTTTCATGCTAGGGATTTTAAAAAATTGTGTTAAGTGCATAAAATCCATCTTCTTAACCATTCTTAAGTGTACAGTTTAGTAGTGTTAACATTGTATAGATGTCTAGAAATTTCTCATCTTGCATATTGGAAAGTCTGTACCCATAGGGTAACTCCAGATCTTCTTTCTAGCTCCTTCTACCACCAGTCCTTTTGTTGCCCTAATTTTGACTGCCCTAAATGTCTCATATAGGTGGAATCATACAACATTTGTCAGTTTTTGGCTGGTTTCTCTCAGTGTAGTATTCCCAATATTTGTGTGACAGGATTTCCTTTCCTTTATAACATGTTCCATAACTATTCATCCCTCCCTTCCTTCCTTTGTGTTTCCCTCCCTTCCTCCCTTCTCCCCTCTCTTCCTTGTACTGGCGGATCAATGTATGACCTCACATATGCTCAGTTCTACTGCTGAGCTGCTTATTCAGGCTTTAAAAGGCCTTTTCCTTTTTAAGTTTAAGACATGATCTCATTAAGTTGCCCAGGCTGGCTTTGAACTTGAGGTTTTTCTGCCTTAATCTCTCTAGTTCATCTTTTACCTCTTGGCTAGTGTGACAAAGGCTGCAAGTAACGTGTATACACAGGTGTACAAATATCTCTTTAAGATTTTGCTTTCAGTTCTTTTGGATATATACCTAAAAGTGAAATTGCTGGATTATATAGTAATTCTTTTTTGATGGGGGGAACCTCATACTGTTTTCTACAGAGTCTGTATACCATTTTAAATTGCTACCAGCAGTGCTCAGGGTTCTTTAATTTTTCCAAGTAACACATGTCATTTCCCCCCCTTGGTAGTGACCATCATAATGGGTCTAAGATGATAATCCCATTGTGATTTTGATTTGCATATCTCTAATGACTATGGTGTTTAGCATATTCTCATGGTGGACATTTTATCTTCCTTGAACAAATGTGTGTATGAGTCTTTTTCCCAGTTTTTAATTGGGTTACTTGTTACTTTTTCTGTAGTTGAGTTTTAGGGGTTCTTTATATATTCTAGGTATTAATTCTTTATTAGATATATGGTTTGCAATTATTTTTGCCCATTCCAGGGATTGTCTTTTTTACTCTGTTGATTGTTTCCTTGATACACAGTTTTTAGTTTGATGTAATCGTACTTCTCTATTTTTGCTTTTGTTACCTGTGCTTTTGGTGTTCTATCTAAGAAATCACTGCAAATCCAATCTCAAAGAGGTTTCCCCAATGTTTCTTCTAGTTTTGTAGTCTAAGGTTACATTTAGGTCTTTAATCCATTTTGAATTAATCTTTGTCTATGGTATAAGGTAACGGTCTAACAAATCTTATTTCTGTTCCTCTTCTCTTCCTCCTCCTCTTGTATGGTTGTATAGTTTTCTCACTACCATTTGTTGAAGAGACTATCCTTTCCCCATTGTGTAGTCTTAGCACCCTTTTTAAACATCATATTCCAGGTTTTATTTCTGAGTATTTCTTTGATCTATGTGTCTTTTAGGTCAGTACAACTCTGTTTTGATTTATGTAGCTTGGTAACACATTTTGAAATCAGGACTTATGCTGTGGACAATTGTATATGTGCTACTGAAGCAAACACTGGACTATTGGGAAGAACTCCATTGTACCATATCAAGGGGTAAATGAAAACACAATTTACTACTGTTGATAATAACTTTATCATTGGCTTAAAGTCCTTTCTGCCAGATTTTGTCACTGTATTCCAAATTCTGCTCATTAAAACCAAGTCACTAAGTCCAGTTTAGACTTAAAGGGAGGGAAATTAAGCTCCACTTTGTGGAAGAAAGAGTATCACATAATTTGTGATATTTGCTAAAACTACCACAGTAATAATTACTATTTGAGAGAAAGCTATTTTGAGGCTATTCAAATATGCTATTCCTCTTAAGTTTCATTGATTAATTTTTTCATTTCTAGTGGATCTTGCCTGCTGCATTTATTACTAGTGTGGTAGTCTAATGGGGAATTTTCTACTTCCCCTAAATTCTTCCTACGTGTATTACTTGGAATTCTTGTGTAAGAAAGATTTGTCTTTTTCTCTACATTGAGTTATTTGTTCAATCATTTATATAGTTCTTCTTGGGCTCATGGTAATTTATTTTTATTCTTTGGGTTATAATTCAGTATTATCATTATTTTGCTGCTACAGTTGTTCAGACTTTGGCCATGGGAAGTTCCTTCAAGTTGTGTCCTGTTGACATATTCTCATCTTTTTTTCAGAGAGTAAAAAAGTGCAAAAGAAAGAAAGGAAGGAAGGGGGGAAAAGAAAGGAAACAAAGAAGGCAAGAAAGAGATGTGTTAGGCTATTGTGTTTCTTCTGCCCCAATCTTATCTCCAAGGAGCCCTAGTTTCCTTTTGGGAGAATAATATTTGAAAACTAAGTTTTAAGCTCTAAGTATGATCATTGCTGCTGGGGTGTTCTGTCTTTAAATCCTTTTTATCTGACAGAGTTAAGACATGTAGTTTAGATACATCTAAATGCAAAACAGTTTGAAAAGACATTGTGCTTCTTTCCATGCTTTGGATGTGTGTTATATAAATGGTTAGTTCACAATGTTGTGGGAATTTGCATTGGTATCCTTTTGCATAACGCTTTAGATAAATCATTTATTCAGTGTTACTTAACATAATAAAATATGTAATTTCCAAATAAAACAGTATTTAAGTCTCATTCTTTTTGTTTTTTTTAGTCTCATTCTTGCAGGAGAAAGATTTTTTTTTTTTTGTCTTTTTGAGACAAGGTCTTGCTCTGCAGTTGAGGCTGGCCTTGAGCTTACTTTGTAGCCCTCGCTAGTCTTGAACTCGCAGTGATCCTCCTGTCTCCCCAGTGCTGGGATTACAGGTGTGCACCACTATGCTCTGTTGAAAGATTCTTGTAATTTTCAGTTTTCTCCTACTTTTAAGCCCTAATGATAACCTCCAGGAATTTAAGAGTAGAAGGAGTGAGGAAGAGAAGGAAGGAAGGAAAGAAGGAAGGAAGGGAGGGAGGGAAGGAAAGGAAGTAAGGGAAAAGAGAGAAACAGAGAAATTCTTACTAATTCTTTGGCTTTTAACATTTTAGGCTTAGGTCAAAATACAGATTCTTTGCTTTTTTAAAGCTTTTTGATTTGAGTAAATAAAAATGTCTTAAATGCCGTGTAGTCTGTAGCAATAATACTTAGAAAATTCTCTTTTCCATTTTCCTTGTTTTTAATTTTTTATGCCTGTAGAGCTGCTGGGATATAGATCACTTGGGCTTTGTGAAATTTAAAACTCATTTAAGATGAGAACCCGTGAAAATGGAGATTTGTTTTCCAAGTTTGGTTTGAACATATATATATAAGAATTTATCTAAGAAGAAGTGAATTATTTTTCTATAAACATATGGTTCAAGGGCTAAACTTTTTTCTCTGTTATAAAATATGTTTATTTTTACCCAGGTAGACAGTCAAAAATACTATACTTAGGAACAGCTATAAATTTGAAAAACATTTATAAACTTTCTCTAGTTTTTTTAGAATTTTAGTTGACTATGGTAATAGCAATGAGCTGTTTTATAATTACAGTATAGAAAAATGTGGCCAGGTGTGGTGGTACAGGCCTGTAGTCCCAGCACTCGAGAGGATCCTTGGGAGTTCAAGGCCAGCCTGGGCTACATAAGTGAGTTCAAGGTCGGCCTAAACTGCATAATGAGACCCTGTCTCAAAAAGACCAAAATAAAGGTAATAGCACTTAATTTTATCCTTAGTGTTTTGCTGTTTCTATCTCCTTAGCCATCAGCTTTCTATGTGTCTAAAGCTTGGATTCTTGCCTCTTTTCTTTGCCCTGAATAGCAAATTTGTCCCCCAAGTCAAATCACTTGTTTCATCCCTTCCTTTAGAATCTTAACCTCTTCAAAGAGATGATTTCTGTATTCTGCACTCTACATGGTTTTCTAGTTCTAGGTGGGACCTCTGGTCTGCATTTAACTTTCACATTTCCCTCAAAAGCAAAAGTTTTCCTCCCACCTCTACCTTCACTTGGTTTCTTGAAGACATTTGATTGTCTTATACAACTTGCTATAGTCCGGATTTTATTGTGTCCCTAAGGTGTCACGTAATACGGTCTTCTATCCTCTATGTTTCCCCTAAACTGGTGTGAACTTACAAAGGTTTGGTCAGATTAAGGTGAAAGAAAGATAATAACTTCTTTTAGGGGAGGTACTGTTATTTTTTCCAACAGTCAGTAGGGGTCATTACCTAGATCCATTACTTTGTTTAGGGGGTGCAAAATGGTGATACTCCTATTTTTAAATTCTTTTCCTTGCTAATTGGTTGGAATATGCCTATGAAATAAGCATTAATCTTTTGCTTATTTTGAAAGTGTATTTTGTATAGAAAAGACAATAAATAACAGTCTTTAATAGAATTAATCAGCACATTTATTTTTTTGATTAAAAGTTTATGGGTTTGAAATTCTTTGTTATAATTCATTGTATTGCTTTCTATTGATATTAAGATTGGCCCATATTGGCATGTGTCTTCGTTACTTTTCTCTCCTTGCTGAGACAAAATACCCAGCACCCAAAATGAAGGAAGGAAAGGTTTATTTAGTGTACAGTTCATGGAGGTTTCAGTCCATATTTTGCTGGTTCTGAGGCAGAGTGGCACACGGCAGAGGGCAAACTGTTCATGGCAGCAGAGCACAGTAAAAATAACCAGAGCAAAAGGGAGGAATGGCTGCAAGCAGCCTCCTTTTCTCCCCTACATTGTAAACAGCCTACCCCCACCCAGGGGGCATGTACCTCTCTCATAACCTACATGCCCTCCACTTCCACAGGCTCAGGATGTATACAAAGTAAGCACCCTGGCTTCCTGCTGAATCACATAATTAACCTTTTAAACTCCCCAAGTTGACACAATGTATCAACCATAACAGCATGTTAGGCTGATCTTCAATTCTTGGCTTGAATTATTCTCCTGTCTCAGCCTCCAGAGTAGATGGAACTATAGTGGATGGAAGGCAGAGTGCTTTTGATAAGATTCTATTGGCATTCAATAGCTTCCTTGTTTTTGCTTAGGAAAATTGAGTTGTCTGTGTGTATGTGTGTATATGTGTGTGGGGGGGGCGGGGAGTTGTTTGTTTTGTACCAGACCTGAAACTAGCCGTTTCCGTTTCTCCAAGAAGTCCTGATCATTTTTGTTGGGCATGGTTATTAAAGATCAAAGTCTAGATATGAACACTTTCCAAAAATGATCTGTTCTGCTTTAATGGCCCAAATTGTGTTTTTTTTTTTTTTTTTTTTTGTGGTACCAGGGTACCAGGAATCAAACTCAGGACCTTGTGCTTGCCAGGTAGGCACTTACGCCACTGAGCTATATCCCCAGCCCCTAATGGCCCACATTGTGTTAGGCTTGGTAGTCATTTTGGAATAGGTGGACTATACCTTTGTACCTATACAGACTTTTAAATTCAGTACTACTGTGACATCTCAACAAGGTTGAAATTAAAAGCTAGCCCTATAGAATTAGTAATTTCCTTTTAATTATCATTACTAGAGTTTTGGAATTATTACTAGGTTCTTTGGTGTTGCCACTGTAACTTCTACAATAGTCAACATTATGCCATGGGTTGTTAGTTGAGTCTGAATTTAGCCCAGTATCTTTAAAATCTGACTTCACAAAAGCAAAACAAAAGAACACCACTGACTTCATATCATACAAATATGTTTAAAATATAGATGCCTACACCAGTTAATTTGGAAAGAGGACTGATGATACTTACTTTTAGCCTCGGGGATTTCTTTTAGTTAGGTATTTGAAATCTACCGATTTATCTAATGGTGTTCTAAGTAACTAGCAGTAATTTGTGTGGCTGTTTTAGCAAACATCTGTACTTGACTCTGATTTGTTTAGTCTTGGTGATACTAGATTATGTCTAAAGACCTACAGGCAGGTACAGTTAAAGGACCTTATTAAAGTATACTTCTCATCAACAACTGGGATCTCATCTTATTGAAAAGTTTTTGCACATCAAAAGAAATCACCAACAGAGTAAAAAGAAAACCCATGAACTGGGAAAAAATTTTAGCTAATTGTCCCTCGGACAAAGGACTTCTGTCTAGAACATGCAAAGAATTTTAAAAAATCAGGTCTCTCAAATTCAGACAACCAATCCAAGAATGGGTATCTGAGATGAACACACTTCTCAGATGAAGAAATGCAAATGACAAATAAATGTATGAAAAAATTTTCAACATCATTGGTCATTTGAGACAGGCAAATTAAAACAGCACTAGGATTCCACCTCACCCCAGAAAGAATGGCTGTCATCAAGAAGTCAATAACAAATGCTGGAGGAGCTGTGGGGGGAAAGGAACCCTTTTCCACTGTTGGTGGGAGTGTAGACTGGTATAACCTCTGTGGAAATCAGTGTGGAGATTCCACAAAAAACTAAGATTAGAGGTTCCACTTAACCCAGCTATTCCCTTTCTGGATATTTTTCCAGAAGAATTTAGTAAAATATCATCTCACAGTGGTATACTGTATGTGCATTCATGTTTATAGCAGCATAATTTGTCATAGCTAAATCTTGGAAACAACCTAAATGCCCATCAACAGAGGAATGGATAAAAAATGTATTTTTATATAATGGAGTATTACTCAGCTATAGAAAAAGATAAACTCAAGGCTTTTATTTTTATTCATTTACTTTTTGCTTTTTAATTTCTTTTGACCAATTTTGCATGCTTGTATCTGGTAATATGAACAATTAATTTGAAGACAGTATGCGGTATAACAAGCATTATTGAATTCCTATCTTGTTTACTGAAATTGTGTGTGTTGTTTCTGATTTTTAAATTTTTTAAAATTTTCTTTAACAAATAAAAAATCCCGCCCACCCCCCAAAAACCTCACTTCTCACTTCTCACGCCTAGTACTTAGATGTAGCCTTGACTGATGCCTTTTGTCTATTGCTTTGTAATAGGACTCTCAGTTAAGTTTGAAAAGGACTGCTGCTTTCATTTAAAAGTTTAGTCATATGAACTAACTGAAGTATAAATTTCTCCTGGTGAATATAGACTAATTAGATCTCATCTGAATAGACACTTCAATCCTAAATTTTTTTGGAAAAGAGAAAAATAATCATGCATAATCTCACACTGCTAACCCAACTATTACATTTTGGGTATTCATTTGTTATCGAATTTAGCACATATGCAAACATTTTTATATAATCATGTGTCTAGCCAGCTATCAGCTGATCTTTAGCTACTTCCTCAATTTGTTCAGTTAAAACAAAAATTAGGGAACAGTAATTCTCATTTAAAATTTTTCATATGTACTATATATGGAGCAAGGAAGTCACTATAGTGAATTCTCCATTGTATCTTTTAGTGATGGAATTGAAAAGTGATACTGAACAAACAACAAGCCTTTAAAAATTCAGTTTTGCTCTTAAAAATTTTGTCATTTTAAATATTCTACTTCAAAAAACATGGCTAGTCAACATGTGAAGGACAGAGAGGAGGGAGGTGGATATCCTGAACTCGGGAGGGAACTGAGATAGGAAGTGAAACCCTTGGAAAGTCTAAGCAGAACCTCCTCTGGAGGAGGGGATCACAGATCTGACATGGTGCAGTTGGAGGGAGACGAGCTAGAGAGGGAGGAGGTTGCCGCTCCAAGCACACCCCTGGCCCACGCCCTCATCTCCGCATTCGTAGCTTCAGCTTCAGAGACCCATTGCCCAGCTGCAAGGGGTGGGGAACGGTAATGCTGGAGCCACAAGGTCTGGACCCGCCCCCACCCATAGCACGACGACAGGGTGGAGCCGGGCGATCCGCTGTGAGCATATGTGCTTTCCCACCTCCAACCATGGCAGTCTGTATACACCCTTGTATGTTATAGTATAGTCTGAGGCAGCTATATCTCTTCCCAAGGTGAGAGTCCAAGGATATAGATAATCCCAGGAGTACAGTTATTATCACAGGGAAGATAACTGATTGAGTGGTAGGGCAAGGGAGATGAGGGAGGAGAAAAAACGAACTGATCAAAAGGGCCATCATCTGTGTAACCTGAGTAACAAAGATGAAGGTAACATTATGTAGGACAGCATCCAGAGCTAATTCCCTTCTATGTTCTCTATAATTCTGTATTTCCTCAG